>JAZKJV010009712.1:600000-762500 GCA_037367405.1 Ottelia alismoides
GAGTCACAAGCACAAAGCACTTCACAGCAACTTCCACTCTCGAGACTAGTTTTTCCTTTCTGTAAATTGTGCCAAGGTTTCAAACCCTCGTATGACTGAACCGTCAGCAAACCACAATTATATTCGGTTTACAAGGCTTCCCTATGTTGATCTTGAAGTACTAACCCACATTCATTTGCATGCTTATAATGCATGCATCTTGCGGATGGACAAGCAAAAAAGAAACATCATATTAAAACGTTCCTCACCACAATAATAGTAAAGTCAAATGCCCAACTCGATTCCATCTCCATCATCAGCCTGCTACCGGCCAAAATTTTCATCTTGAGCAGTCTATTGCCCAGGGAGAGGTTAAGCCCAATTAAGAAGCTCACAGGTGCCGCCGATGATATGGTGCTTAAGCCTCCATTATGTCCGCCAAAATGGTTCTACTCCTGCAGGTGATCCTCGAATGTCCACCAGCCAAGTAACATAGTAAGAATTTCATCGATCCTCCATTCGAACTCCGAACTCCACATCTTTCAAATACAAGTATTCCCTATTGAGACTATTCCTATACAACATCATTTACTGTAGCCTTGAGGAAAGTTGCCAAATTGTCAAATCTGCATATCTCTTTCAGACAGAAATCTTATTTCGATGCCTCAAGGACGGGATATCTTCCAGAAAAAATACAGATACAAATATATTACCAGACACCCCGCTCACCTGAGATGTCCAAGAGAAAAGAACCATAGGGTGATGAAAACCCCCTCGGAGGGCATACCTACCTTATGAAACTTTTATAAAAAACAACCCCTTAACCAATAACAACACCACTCCCAAGATGAATACAAAAGGAGGGTGGACAACCCTAAGTAAATCTCCTTCTATTAGAAAAGGAATAATTACAAGTATGTCATTCGAGAACTACATAAACAAAGGGCACGTGCGTTCACATTCTCCTCGTAGTGTCTTCCTCCTTTGAATACCAGCACAATCCTGGCTAATCAAATAGCCCAACACAAGGTTACAGGTTACAACTGCAGTCTGCTCCACTCTAGAACAGTGAATTGATGTTCCAAAACTGCTACTGGTGGGAAGATTTCAACGCAATCTATATCGTAAGCTCATCCACTTGTTGCTATGTAAGTTGATTCACCAGTTCCTTCAGTCAAAACTACAAAAATGATCTGCCAACGCCTTGCCCACCTGGTCTTTTATCCTGATCAAGGTGCTACCTACCTTCACCTCCCTGATAAGGTTCCTTCTCCTTCCAACGTCACCATGTGGAAAGATGTATTTGCATATACCTCCCTTGATGTTGGTGTCTGGATGTGTCTTCGGTCAAGAACTCTCTTCTTTTCCTCATTCACAACGGTTTGTAAGTACCAGCTGCGTTGAATCTCCTGCAGGGTAAGAAGTCAAACATCCTCGACTAAATCGAGTTTAACCACTTCACTCTGAGAAGTTTCCTCTTGCATCTACGTTAATTCACGCATACCTGAAAACAGGAAATTTTCAAATCTTCTCTAGTACCTTGAGTTTGACTGTCCTCTTGCCGATCTTCTTTCTCCATCTCTCAAACCAATCTATGAAACCCCACTCAAGAGAACTCAATACAACAAGCCGAGGGATGACCCTTTTGGATATATAATCCAAGTCGGGCGTGGAGGGAACAGTCGTTTGATGAAAAACCACTTTCATGTCGGTTCAGAGAGCACTTTCTTTCATTTCATTGATTGTCCTTTCATTTTGTGTGAATGACCCAGCGGCGAATTAACAACTTGTGATCGGGACCGCTCCAATCTGAAATACGAAGACGATTGTAGATGCTCCTAAGATGACCAGATAAGAGGTGTATGATCTGATCTAGTCATGGAAACCACTAAACCCCAACCAAAAGAAAGGATTGTGCGAAAGGAAATGAATGAGGTGTTTATTATGTGCTTTAGGGTTCTCTTTATATAGAGAGGAAACCCTAAAGACAAAACAAGGTCAACCCACTGGGGATACACAGAGAAAAGAATACAGTCAGTTGACTTTATATATTACTATAAAAGTCTAACTACTATACCATTCTCCCTCAAGCTGGAGTGTGGATGTCTATCATGATTAGCTTTGATGAACAATCCTAGAAAATGGTCCCCTCGTGAATGCTTTGGTGAATACATCTGTCTTGAACTAACATTGGAGGTAGAGATAGTCATTTTGTATCACGTCCTCGATGTAGTGACAACATACCTCCATGTGCTTAATTCGCTCATGGAACGCAAGATTGTTGGCAATGAATATTAATGTCTAATTATCACACAAAAGCTCCATAAGAAAAGGTATACCAATTGTTAATTCAGTTAGAACTTACCTAACCCAGATCATCTCAGTGCTAACCTGAGTAAAGGCCATGAACTCATATTCAAGGCCCGATGTGGCCACATAGTCTCCTTGCTTTTCCACATGGCAGTAGAACTACCAACAAACATAGCAAAACATGTAATTGACTTTTTGTCTTTAGGATAGCCAGCATAGTTTGCATATGCACGGCTTGTTATACCAAAGGATATCCCATTGTTGAAGAGCGACCTTGTATCTGGTGAGGATTTCATGTACATAAGAATCATCGTGACATCATCCATGTGGGCATGTCGTGGTTGCTCCATAAACTGGCTAACTTTGCTCACAAGAAATGGGATATCTGGCTACATGTACCTCCTCTTGTCAATGTTTCTTATGTCATCATGGTAGAGCTTTATACTCAGATCCATAGGAATAGTGGCTGGTATGCATATCACTCATGTATTTTCTTTGACTTATTACAAGTCCTTTGTGATTTCTGACAAACTCTAAGCAATGAAGTATAGAAGTTCCCTAAGGTCCTTGGTGATAAATTGTTGTCCAAGGAACAATTGTGTCGTCAATACCTTACATGTCATATCATATAACAACGGTATCATCTATTTACACCAAAATGAAGAATACAACCCGATGTCTTGTGTACAGATAGTGAGTGATCTGCAGTTTATTTGGTAAAGCTTCATTGCTTTATCAAATCTGAGAGCTTCTGAAACCATGTTCTTGGGCTTTGCTTACGATCATAAATAGCCTTATGGAGCATTCATATCTTCTGACACTCCTCGGCAGCAAATACAGACGGTTGCTACATATATACTTCTTCCTGTAGGTCTCCACAGAGAAAAACATTCTTGACATCCAGTTGAAAGTTGAAACAACAACCAATCTCCAACAACTACAATGGAGAGGAGAATCTGAACTGAAGAGTGGAGTGGTGTATCACAAGAGAGGTGTCTTGATTGTCCACTCCATATATCTATGTGAAATTGTTTGTTATTAGTCGAGCTTTAAGGCAATCCATGCTACTGTATGCATGGTGCTTCATGGTGAAGACCCACTTGCATCCAACTACAAAAGCCCCGACACGGATTGTGACTAAGGTCCACATACCTCTGGACTACAATGCAACCATCTCTTCTATAGCTAGATGGTACTGACTACCTTGTAGTACCTCCTAATGAGTACATGGGACAATAGCAGAAGATAATCCCACCATAAGCTTATTACAATCCTTTGAGAAATGATCAAAAGAGAGAGAGAGAGAGAGAGAGAGAGAATGTGTGGCACACATCCGCCAACGCTTCCAAAGTGTGATGGGTCGAGGAAGATCATCAGAGGGATCGTAGGACATGTCATGTTGAACTGTAATCTCTGAATTAGTTGCATCATCATGTTGTATATTACCTGTTGAACAAGAACATCAATTATGCCATCAGCAGAATCAAGTGTCGGTATTTACCTGGGCACGATGTATAACGAAGAAGGCACAATAACAGGGGATTTTGTAACTCTAGGACTTCACATGTACATACTGGGTAAGATCTCAACCAAAGTAGGTGAAGATGGAACAGGCAGTGGAAGTGGCCGGTAAACCTCCGTGCCAGACTCATATGAAGTCATCTTGTCACTTGTGGGGGAGTACATAACACACTCAAAGAAAGTGATGTCAACAATCTCATAGTACTTTCGTCGGACATGATCAAAGTATTGGTACATCATTTTGGATTCAAGAATAGCCTACAAAAATGCACTTTATCGATCGAGGAGACATCTTGTCACAAACACGAGTCAAGCGATGAACAAATGCAACACAATTGAGGATGCAAGGCGTTAGAGAGAACAAACTCTTATTGGAAACACAATCGAAAAAAGAACATGTTCGTCTAATACAGAAGATGAGATGTGATTACTCAGGTAGCATGCAAGAATAGCGTCTCCCAATAAGAGTGAGGAGCATGACTCTAAATCAAGAAATCGTGTTAAAACTCAAAAGATGCATGGGTTTCCTCTCAGCAACACCACTCTGCTAAGAGGTGTAAGCACAAGAGGTGTGATGTAAAATCCCATGTGACCTAAGAAAGAGATAACAGCAACAGTGGTTAAAAAAGTTATTTATTTCAATGATAAAATTTTGCATAATAGTACTGATGTACCAGCCTTGGATTATGCTTCATCAGACAGATCCAATGAAGTATAAAAAGACATTTACAATGACAAGATAAGAGCGGTGCCCCTAGTGGTCCGCGACATGATTGGGACCCCAAATGACAAAATGAACAAGCTCAAATAAAGAACTATTATAGTAAACATGACGAGTCGAAAAGCTGATGATGATTACAAAGTTGGCAGGCTTCACACTTGAAGCTAGATTGATGTGAGATGTGAGAAATGACTCTACACAACTTCTAAAGGGGTAAATGAAATATCATAGATGCCACAGATAGGAGACTAGAGTTGTAGGGATGAAAGATTTACTTGCATAGGGAGGTTGGACCAATCTATAGAAACCCCCTTACAACCACATCCAATCATCGTGCCAGTAAGATATCCTAAAACATAAGAACATATGGATTAAAATGGCACGACAGTTGAATTCCTTAGTAAGATGGCTCAACAACAACAACAAAGCCCTCTCCCACGTTACGTAAGGTCATCTACATCGGCTCTTTCTCGAACTTAGATCCAAGTAATTAAGATCCCTTCGGATAGTCTCCTTCCAACACTTCTTGGGCCTTCCTCACCTTCTCTTATCCGACTCAACATCTGGTGCATCAGCAGACCTCCTTTGCAAATGATGAAACCATCTCAAGTGATTCTCTCTCATCTTATCCTCAATCGAAGCTACATCAACTTTCCTTCTGATCACATCGTTCTACATACGATCTTTTCGTATGCGACCACACATCCAAAGTAGCATTTTCATTTCTACTACTGATATTTTCTGCACATGTCTATAGTTTGCAGGCCAGCATTCAGATATATAAAGCATAGTAGGTCTCACGATTACTTTGTAAAACTTTCCTTTTATCACATAGAACAATAGAGGCTCATATCCACTTTAGCCAACCTGTAGTTATTTGTGAGTATCATTTCCAACGATTTTCCCATCATCTTGCAAAATGGATCCCATGTATCTAAAGGGATCTTTCTTCTGAATGGTATCGTCTCTGACCTTCACATCGATTCATTCATTGCTACTTGCATCGAATGTGCACTCCATAGATTCAGTCTTAGTCCTACTTGAATAAAATCCTTTAGTATGTAGGGCATGTCTTCAAACCTCGAGCTTCTCGTTTACTACTACATCACTAGCTTCATCAACCAACACAATATCATCAGCAAACAACATACACCAAGGTAACGCGTATGAATGTGACTAGTCAACTAGTCCATAATCAAAGTAAAAAGAAAAGGATTCAAACATCCTTATTAACATGACTAATGGATAATAATTCATTAAAAAATAGGGGCATGTAAGATGTTCCATGTAGGCATAGAGAGCACCACACAAATCTTCCCATGTTATTTGATAGGATAGTATCTCCCATATCCAATGATGATAGATCGACCAAGAGGAATCAAGCTGTAAAAGGTAAATTAGTCATGTTTCCATAGAGATGTTTTGAAGCTCATGAATCTATTATCCATTCTATGAGTGACAACTAGTAAAAGCATGATTGATACCTAAGGTGTTGGCAGAGGCAGTAGTGGCAATGGTGTCTGATAATGATGGAGGACCAGTCACAGCAGATGTGGGCCCCATGATTTCCCTTGGATAAAAGAAAATATCCACATATTCCTAGTTGGACAGTGTTGTGCCCGTCTTTGAGTGCTCAACAGCATGAGCAAAAGCAGGAGACGGTGTTTCTGATAGCATGTGTACTTTGAATACCCATGCGATTACAATATGTGAACCGCAAGCAAGAGTGATCGCTACCATTACTACAAACACCATGTCTTCTGAACTGAGTAGACCCTCATCTACCTCGTCAAGCATCTATGCAAGCAGAGGTTTGAGGTGTAGGACGAGAAAACAAGATCATGTTGAGGCGTCTATATATCTCCTTCATATAAGAGATTGATCACTAGATAAGATCCAATTGTGGGTTGCATCATATTTCAAGTCATGACCAGTAAGGTAAGGAAGACACCAACTATTATGGTTATATGGTCAGTTGTTGATTAACAGTGGGACTCAAGGGCATGTAATTGTGAATTTTCTCGAATATGCTCCTCTGACTGAAGTAGAACGTGTAAAGAGGGCGATCAACCTCCTTAGTCATGTATATGTCATGCTGAAGATGAAGAAGATTTGTTTCATTCTTCACTTGAGAATAGGTTGTCGTAAGTATGCCTCACAACACATTTGTAATGAGCTGAAACAAGATCTCATTGGCTATCCTTGTCTTCACTCGTTAAGGTACCTAATAGTCACACGTGGGCCCATGGATTGTCTTGCTTTTATGTAGCATTTGTAGCGGTTTAGTCGATCAACTTCGACTCCATCAATATGTATAGTTTGTTGTGGCTTTCCATGATACTCATGAATACCCACAATTCATAGTTCGCCCCATCCATCTTGATGATGGAATAAGGACCCTTGATGGACCCATGAGATGGAGTAGCATCAATCTTGCTCTAAGTCATGACAGATGAACGAAGCACGGGAAGGACAAGAATAGGAGATGAATCAATTTTCATCTAGACTGACATAGAAGGGAGATTGTATGTTTAGTCCTAAATACACAACTTTCCCGCCAACCTTGGAGGAGCTCTACGGCCTAAGGGCTAGACTTATATGAGCAAATCTGAACCGAACTAACCCAAAAAAAAACCATGAGAGAACCTCTGATGTTGCTAGACAAAATCGTAACCGCATTGGAGCCTACACTGTCTGTAGGTGCGTGTTTGCACGAGTGTGAGGGGTTGCAGTTGCGCGGGCGACAGTAGGTCATGATGGGTGGTGGCGCCCATCGGATGACACTCGAGGTGCCGCTAGACAATGGTGTGCACTCAACTATAGTGGTGTGGGCCACTGGAGGTGCCCTCTAGCAATGGGCGGCAACTACAGGTGTCGTATGGGTTGTTATGCGTGTGGGAAAGAGGGGGAGAGAGGCTACCGGTCGAGTAGGGGACCACTATGATACCATATGAAAGAAAATGGATGAGATCTTTATTAGTTCCATCGAGCTCTCTTTATACATATTGGATTCCTTGTAGATAGATTGTTGAATTGGACTACACAGAAAAGGAAACGGGTGGTTGGTATATTGCATACTAAAGTCTAATTACTAATCACAATAACAGATTGCAATTGTTCAAAAGCAAATAGAAATATGCCAATACTTCAACATGAAGATGGGCTCCTCCATGTGAACTTATTGTTTCTAGCATCCATTATCTCCGACTACAACTCCCCCACCAATAATCAGAAGTCATCTAAACATGGGTATTGACCTCTGTTATCATCGGTGTACCTATCGTGAACGACAAGCAATTAAAATTACCTACAATAAGTCATTAAAGGTTAAAATCGTAAGCATGGTCTTCTTAATTCCAACCACAAGAATGCATTCAATGGTCGACATTGGTTCATACCCCGGTGTTGCAACCAATAAAAACAACACAATCTTTTAAGCAACACCATAACCAATCTGGAATCGATAAACATGTCCTTGAAAAAGTAATCATTCCAACCAATAAGGATGCCTTATGATCTTCAACTTAAATCCACAACAACAAATTTGGTCAATCTTGATCCGCACATGCTCCTTTAAGTTACCATGTTGTGAGACAAGAATTTATTTCATGTCCATTCCATAATTCGTCATCAAGTATCCAATAACCACCATCCTATGTTTTGGGTCACACAAACATCAAGTATTCCATGAGAGCATCTTCATTTAGAAGCACCCCTTGAAGAGAAAGTATCAACTACCACAACCAAAGCTTTCATCACCTCAGATCCCTTAGGCAACGAGGACAATTTCTAATTTGTCACCAGTTCACAGTTCACAATAACTCCCATTCCCATTAAAACTCCCACATTCCCATGATCTTGCACTCCTTTGTCATTGTTCCCTCAAAAGGAATCTTGACGACACTTCAACATGTGGCTTCTTTCTTCCATGATAACATGCATCCCAGACCCCTTCGCTACTAACTTGCTCATGTTGACATTCACATACGTACATGACCGAGGGCAACTTCCATGCTACCAAAGCGAACCTCGAGCTCATTGATACCAGAGTGACATCGACAAAGCATTTTCTTATGTTCTCAAGCCTCTTCGGAGATCTAAACTCTAACATCAGAGGTGCTTCCCCCAAGCCTTTCATGTGTTCTCAAGGTGGTATGCATGCTTGGGGATCATTGAACGTAAGTTTCCAGATTAGATAGCCCTATAATGAAGGGTTGTATTGAAAAGGGTTCGAGCAAAGCGAATATGGGCTAACTGGAGACATGAGAGATCCATTTAAATAATTCCCCTTAAGGAAAACCAAGGAACCCTTCTCAAGGATCATCTCCCAAGAGCCCGGTAGCTCAAGGCCATGCACCTAACCCAAGGGCTTATCCAAAAATGTCTCTTCCTTAAAGGAAACTGGGAGAGGAGATAGATGAATAGATTTAAAATCATATCAAAAACACAATTAACCCCTAAAATATCTCTAACCAAATAACTAATTAATTGAAAATCCCATATTTAATATAACATGCATTGTCTATTACAATGCCTACTAGACCATTTATACAGGAGGGTGAATTCAAAAAAAAGGATATAAAATAAAATCCCTAAACTAACTCAACCAACTAAGCGACTCCTAAATATCTGTAACCAAATAATTAATTAACTAAATTATCACATAAGATGTCATTTTTTAAATAAAAATTGAAATTGCAATGGTAACCATAATCAAATTATCGACTCTAACTAGACAGATGACAAAAACTTAATTGATAAAATGCCTAATTTTATCCCTAGTTTCTAATTATGTGTTGCCACATTTGTCGTGTAGTGAAGCTATGTCTTCTATCAACCTATTCACATCCTCTAAAAAGATATCACTGGATTGATTTCCTTGCAAATGATGACAACCATGTATGCATAGTATATCATGGACTGCACAGTAATGCATAGTTATATGATATAGAAAACTATGTGGAATATAGAGACCAAATCAGGAGAAGATGGGAGGAAGAGAGCAAACAAGACAGATGGACCTGCCCAGACAGTCGTGGTTTTGATTCTTCTGAATTAACTGGTAAGTAAAAATATCTGTGTTCTGTTTTTTGTACGCATTACAAATTATAAGTTGTATTCATTATTCAACTTGTGCTCATGATTAACCTTCTAAAATCCAATTGCATGCCTTAAAAGTTCTGCATACCGGCATGTGTGTGGTGTAAAAATCCATATTATATTTTTTTAATCAAAAAATCCATATTATATAAAACTTGTATTTAGGCATGTTTTCACGTATAAGTTTATTTATGTATCTTATTTATTGATTAAAACACATTGAAAATCTTAATTTCAAAAAAACAAATTTTATATGCATTTCCACCATTGTTGACCAACTTCGATGGCATATCAACGACATATCGAGTCTCGACGTTGGTGATATGCTAGTGAAATCAACATTTAAAGCCTTGCTCATGGTTTCAGATTTCGCATAACACATAACACATTCAGACCTACATAACAAAGTTGATGGAGCATGAGGAGGGAGCATCTATGGAGCAAGGCCAAGGGTTCAAATATTGATTTCGGATATCGTATCGATACCCTCTCGATACGAAATTTCGTCGTCAACCACCATTTGTGAAGAAATGACCCGAAATTGTCCTCATATCGCCATTTCGCTTGAGATTTCGGTGCCTTGTCGAAATCGAAATTTCGCCGAAACCGTGGTCATATCGCCATCTCACTTGAGATTTCGGTGCCTTGTCGAAATCGAAATTTCTGCGAAATTTCGGTTTCGACAAGGCACCGAAATCTCAAACAAAATGGCGATATGAGGACGGTTTCGGGTCATTTCTTCACAAATGGTGGTCGACGACGAAATTTCGTATCGAGAGGGTATCGATACGATATCCGAAATCGATATTTAAACCCTTGGCCTTGCTCCATAGATGCTCCCTCCTCATGCTCCATCAACTTTGTTATGTAGGTCTGAATGTGTAACCTCTTTGTATTGAACTACTTGCCTCCTCCGTGAAAAGATATCCTCGGATTAATTTTCTTACAAATATTAGCGACCGTATATACATATAGCATATCATGGCCTGCATGGCCATGTACATCTATATGACATAAGAAAAACTACGTGAAATATAAAGATCAATCAGGAAAAGATAGGAGGAAGAGAGCAAACAAGACAAATGGATCTGCCCACACAATCATGATTTTTATTCTTCTGAATTACTTGGTAGTACGAATATGTTTTGTTTTTTGTATGTATTACGAATTATAAGTTGTATACAGAATTCATTGGGGCATTCCCTACTTGTGACGCGTTGCATCGTCCGAATGCAATGAAAAATTGGCAAGGGTCGCTACATCGCAGCATGGATGTAGTTCAAAATTTGCAAGGGTTCTCGCATGAGAAACACATGCGGGTAATTAAGCTAGTTCCACTGCATCATCGCACGGACGCAGTCCAGAATTTGCAAGGGTTCTCGCATAATGAACGCATGCGAGTAAAGAAGTTATTCCAAAAGAAATTGCAATGGAAGTTGCGGACTGGTAGTTGGAATATTGGCACTTTAACTGGAAAATTGGTGGAGACAGTGGATATGATGGAAAGAATGAAGATTCATATACTATGTCTTCAAGAGACTAAATGGGTTGGAGAGAAAGCAAGGGAGATCGAGAAGATATGCTTTAAACTTTGGTATTCATGTAAAGATAAGGGTAGAAACGGTGTTGGAGTGATTGTTCATAAGGATTTGAAGGATTATGTGGTTGAAATGCAAAAGATTCAAAGATTATTATTTTGCAAAAATTGGTGCTTGAAGAAGAAACTCTGAATATGATCTCAGTTTATGCACTGCAAATTGATTTAGATGAAAGGACTAAACAAGCTTTCTGGGAGGATCTGGATAAGATTTTACAAGGAATCTCACAAAGAGAGATGATTTGCATATGTGGAGATCTTAATGGACATGTGAAAAAAGATTATTCAGGGTATGCTAATGTTCATGAAGGGCGTGGTTTTGGGGATAGAAATGACGAGGGAAAAGTCATTCTGGATTTTGTAACGGCATATGATCTTTTCATAGCAAACACTCTCTTCAAGAAGGAGGAGCATTTAATTACTTATAAGAGTGGGCCAACTAGAACACAGATAGATTACTTTGCGTTGAGAAGACGAGATCGGTTGTGTTGTAAAGACTGCAAAGTAATCCCAGGAGAGAGTTTGACAATCCAATATCGCTTGAATGTACAAATAAAAGGGTTGGTAAAGAAAAGGAGGTTCCTAAAATCACTAGGACTAGATGGTGGAATCTTCCACTTAAGCAATCGAACTTCAGGGAGAAGGTTTTAGAAGACTTATCTTGGAATTGTAGCAGAAGTGCAAACAAGATGTGGGAGGCAGTAGCATCTTGTATATGAAAGGTAGCCAAAGAGATGTTAGGCAAGTCAAAGGAAGGAGCTCCAGGTCAAAGGAAGGAGCTCCAGGTCAAAAGGAAGCTTGGTGGTGGAGTGAAGGGGTGCAAGAGAAGCTAAAAATTAAAAGAGCGTGCTTTAAAGCTATGTCTAAGGATAGAACAGAGGAAACTGTCACAAACTACAAAATAACGAAGAAGGAAGCAAAAAAAGACTGTAAGCGACGCTAAGTCAAAAGCTTATGAAGTTTTGTATAAAAATCTCGACTCTAAGGAGGGCAAGAACGATATATTTAAGTTGGCCAAAGCAAGAGAAAGAAAGACCAAAGACCTTTCTCAAGTCAAATGCATTAAGGACGAGGAAGGTCATGTGCTTGTTACTCGGAAGGATATAAAGACTAGATGGGAGCAATACTTCCAGGAACTTTTCATTGGGGAAGGAAATATGGAGATCACTTTGGGTGGTCTAGCTAGTAGTAAAAGATACTTGAATCATGCAAGCTATAAACGAATACAAAGAAAGGAAGTAGACGAGGCTTTGAAAGTTATGAGACCTGAGAAAGGTGTAGGACCGGATGACGTCCCTGTAGAAGTATGGAGAGTTTTAAGTGAGTGATGAGCCGAGAAATCCAATCAATTCGGATCATATAAAAATAATCACTCTCGGGTCGTTGCGACCCGGATCGATAGAGATCTCAGCTCAACAAGAAAAATGAGGAATAGACCACCAAACAAAGAAATCAAAAACGCAAAATTAAATAGTGACCCTGGCTATTGGATTAGCCTGGTATAGCGACCAGGGTCGGACTCAGGGAGCACGTGATGGCCTTGCGGCCTACGAAGTAGTCTAAAATGGAGAAAAATGTAAACAAGCAAATTTTTGGTGGATTTTTAATATTTTGAGATTTTTTTGGATTTTTAAATTACAAGGAAATTAAGAAAGACAATACAACAAGCAACTTGCAACAATTATTTAACTACTCTAAGAAGATCCAAAAAATCAAGCAAAAATATTTTTAGAATTTTTGTATTTTTACTGTTTTTGGTGAATTTTTGATAATTTTCTGATATTTATAGAATTTTCTAAAAATGAAACAAGGCAGAAAACCAAAGAAACTGTCCAGTCAGGCTTCTACAACCATTTAAAAATACTAAATGGTTGTCTCAAGGCCTGGAGGTAATTTTCCTGTGAAGTATGAATAAAAATGAATAATCAGGAAAAAGAGTTATTAATTTTTGGTTTTTCTACGAATTATTAGAATTTTTATCAGTTTTTCAGTGTTTTTCAATTTTTATAATTTTTATAAGTCCAAAAATGACCAAAATTGGTCAGAAAATCAAACACAACAAAACAAACAAATTCTGATTTTTTTAGAATTTTTGAAGGTGTTTTAATATTTTTTGTGAATTTTAAAACTGGACAGTAAGAAAAATGGATGTTTTTGAATTTTTAAAAATAGTAGAAATGCTCAAAAATGTACCCAAAAATTAGGGAAAATTTTACACAGTAGGAGCCACGTGTCCAATTTTCATCAAATTTGGGTTGAATTTACTATTTTATTAAAATCAAAAATGAATAGACAGTGCACAAGGACCCATCTTCAATTAAAACATGTTCCAGGGGCCTTTTGATAACACGGCCGGAGAGTATAGGGCACAAAGTGCAAAAATCCCAGGAGAACACGCACGGCACACGTGACCCAGGCCTAGGAGGACTAAAATATCATTCCTATTTAAAAAGATTCAAACATTAACACTCCAGAAATGCAAGGAACGAAATGCAAATTGTCCAATAAATCATGTGTCGATGCACGTGCACAGTACACACAGGGACCAGATAGCAATTATCCAAAACAGCAAGGTACTTGATGCAAAATAACAAAAATAAAAAACAACTACGAAACTTATTTACAGGACTAAATATTAAATGCAGAAAAGAGAAGGGCCTACAGGGTAATTTACCCTTTATTTAAGCGGGGTATGGATGGACGCCGCGTGGCGAATCTGACAGTGGTGGATAGCGGCGTCTCAACGAAGGAGCCATCGGCTCTGATCCAACGGCTGGGGTTGCGCCACATATCTGATCAACGGTCGAGAGGTGCTGGATCTAATCCTCGCTGGACGGAGGGCTGAGAGGAGGCCACGTGTCGATCTGACCGTGGTTGCTGGGCCTCTTCTTAGCCCTGATCGGACGATCCACAAGTAATCTGGACCTCCAGGGTAGAACGGACGGCAGAGGAGGGTCCTGGAGGAACTCCTCGCCGGCGAACTTCGCCGGAGGACTGTGAGCGCTCAGGACCTCTGCGGGGGCTGCTGAAGATCGGAACAAACTCGCCGGAGCCTCCCGCGTCTGGAGAACCCCTCCGATGGCACAACGGAGCTCCTGAGAGCCCAGGCGACACCGACGGAGCTGAAGCTCATGTGCTGAAGATGGAGGACCTCAGATGGTCCTCCTTTGACCTGCAAAATGGCACGAAGAGCACGTTGGGTCGAGGGCAAAGTGCCTCGACCCGATTAGGTGCGAAGTGGTGGACGGACGGTCGATATGGGCGAGCTCCGGTGAAGCGACGGCGAGGGAACTCGAATCCCAGTTCCTGTGCGAACTGGGTTGGGTGAAGGGGTGTAGAAGGTGCGTGAGGGAAGGGCGAAGGTGATGGTGTCGTCCGATGATCGAAATGGGGACTGAGGTGGTCGGAATCGACGGTCGACGGCGGAGTCGCGATTTGGGGGTAAACAGAAATTAGCGAAAAATAGGACGATCTAAGGCTACCTGATGGTCGATGTCGACTGGGGACGAGCTGACGGAGCTCTTGATCCTAGCCTCGAGGGTCGTCGATGCCCGAGGCTCGAGCACCACGTCTGGGCGGCGCACGGCGGCGCTAGGTCGTCGGATCTATGGTCCGATCACTCCCTCCTCGCTGCGACACAGCCAATCGCGAGCTGTCACTCAGGCGAGAGTGATGGAGGTCCTGTGGAAATGGGAGCCAAAGATGAAGAACAGGGCTGCCGGAGATGATGCTATATATGTCTAGGGGTCCGGCTTGGAGATGATCGGGCGATCTTATCAGAGCTCGGACCCTGATAACCCACCCCGGGCGAAGGTCATGGATCTGCAAGGAAGAGATAGGATCCAGGGTTTAGGGTTTTAGGTGTCGAATCGAGTGTGGAATAAATGGAGAAATCGGGTCGGGCGCACATGATCCATGGGGCTGTGGTCCAGGGGGGGAGTTTTTTTTTGACGCTCAAAAAGGGGGACGCACTCGATGGTGCTCGCCCCGATTTATTAAGAAATTAAAGAGAACTTACAGGCGACACGCGGACAGGAGACAAACAAAGATAATACCAGGAGGTATCGAGATCAGATACCCCCGCCAAAGTAAGAAATCCCTACACAACAGTCCAATCACGAGTGAGACACGAAGCCGAAATTAGAACGTTCTCGGAATAAAATCTCTGACGTGCAAAGAGGGCCTCATTCCTCCCAATCCAGATGCTCCAAAGCCGTGCAATAGCAGAAAGCAGGTCAGTCCTCGCCCTAGCCCGAGAGGAAACCAAGCTGTCGCAGAACGAAGAAGAAGACGACACGTCAAGCCACTCCAGATCCGCCCAAATGCCATGGGTTCTGCCGCATCGAAAGAATAAATGTTCGATAGTCTCCGCCTCCAAGTCACAAAGCCCACAGATAGAGCTTACGTTGGGAAATATCGAGGCGCACCGGCTACGAGTCAACAAACGGCCACGCCGAAAGAGCCACAGAAAAATACCTATACGTTCGGGGACCCCGAGGCCCCAAAGGAATTGACAATCCCGATAAAGAACAGTATCGGACACATCAAGAGGAGGAAGAATAGCATGGTAAGCCGCACGAGTGGAGAAGGAGCCGTCCTTCCAAAGCAAATGGTCGCGACCGACCGAGGGAGTGGGAGCGCCATCGAGAATAGCCAACATCCCCCGTGGACCAATGGGATGCAGCCACGTGTAAAAGATTTGGAAATTAGATTTAAAATAGCAAATGGCCGAATTAGGAAAAAGTTAAAATATGAAAAATGTTTATTTTATTTTAAATTATTTTTTTGTGATTTTTAATTATTGTTTTGAAAATAATAATAAGGTATTTACAATATAGTATTATATACATAGGCATATACAATAATATATTTTTAATTTTGATTTTTAATTATTTATTTTTGTACATTTTTATTCTAATTTTATATTTTATTTATTTATAGAATAAAATTTGGAATATTTTGGTGTTTTTATTTTATTTTTATTATTTATTTAGAAGTGGTAAATAAATAGGTTTATTTATGGACATATGTGGTATATATACAATGGTGATGTTGATTTCTATTTTTGTTCTTTTTATTTTATTTTTGTTTTTATGGTTTGAATTTTATTTATTTACACCATGATGATGGGATTTTAATTTGTTTATTTATAGGGCTAAATAAATAGGTAAGTGGTCTTATGTACATGGTGAATATATTCAATGAAGGGTGTTTTTATTTTCTTTTTAATTTTTCTTATTTTTATTTTATATTAATATTTACAACTACTTACAAATATTTACAAACTCATTTTTATTTTTATTTTTATAAGAGGAAAATATTTTTATTTTATTTACAGGTATATTACACACATGAGCTTCCTTATCTCTCTCTATTTTGGCCTTTATGCGGTCAGGCCCATGCTGAGCCCTCCCTTGGGATTAGGTCGCTCAATATTTATTCTAAATATCTCCCTCTTTTTCTTTTATCTCTTTATTATTTTATTTATGCACAAAAACATGCTAATTATTTATTTTTACACAATGCATGCTTTTTTATAATTATTTGTATTTACATGAATATACATGTGTTTGACAAAGGTTTTGTAGCTAAAATAAAAGAATAAAGAGTGATGAATGGGTATTAATCAGTGAGCATGATTTGACTTGGCTTAAATCTATTCAATGTTATTTAACAAAGCACAAAAAACGTCTGAAGATTGGAGAAGGGGTATCGTGGTACCTCTTTATAAGAATAAAGGAGACATTCAAAATTGTTCAAATTACAAAGGTAGCTATATGATGAGTCATACTATGAAAATTTGGGAACGTGTGATCGAAAAAAGGTTGTGACAAGTTTTCAAAGTAAAAGAAAACCAATTCGGATTCATGCCAGGTCCTCAACTATTGAAGACATCCATTTGCTGAGGAGAACAATGGAGATTTATAGAGCTAAAAGGAAGAACCCCCATATGATCTTTATTGATTTGGAGAAGACTTATGATTCTGACACGCGAGAGATATTGTGGAGAGTTTTAGAGAAGAGACACGTACCTGTTCCATACATTAACCTCATAAAGGACATGTATGATAGGGTTTTATCCTCTGTAAGGACCCGTCTGGGAAGACTGGCTATTTTGACATCAACATTAGATTACATCAAGGTTCCATTTTGAGTTCATTTCTTTTTACTTACGTTATGGACGAGTTGACAAGTCACATTCAGGATGAGTTACCTTGGTGTATGTTACTTGTTGATGATACTGTGTTGATTGACGAGACAAGAGATGGAGTAAATGAGAAGCTAGAGGTATGGAGACATGCTTTGAAGACTAAAGGATTTCGTATAAGTAGGGCTAAGACAGAATATATGGAGTGCACCTTTGATGGAAGCAATGGTGAAGGAATCGAGGTGAAGATTGATGACGATAACATTCGGAAGAGAGATTCTTTTAGATATCTGGGATCTATTTTGCAACACGACGGGGAAATTGATGGAGATGTTCATAATAGAATAAATGCAGGCTGGCTAAAGTGGAGAGGAGCCTATGTGATAAGAAAATTCCTTTAAAAATTAAAGGAAAGTTTAAAAAGCAGTCATGGACATGCAATGCTCTATGGATCTGAATGTTGGTATGTGAACCATAGACATGTGCAGAGAATGGTTGCAGCAAAAATGAAAATGCTAAGGTGGATGTGTGGACACACGTAAAGATCGGATTCGGAATGATGCAATCAAAAAGAAAGTCGGTGTAGCTCCGATCAAAGATAAGATGCGAGAAAACCACTTAAGATGGTTTGGTCATTTGCAAAGATGATCAGCTGGTGCACCGGTTAGGAGATGCGAGTGTTGGGATGTTGAGCCGACTACAAGGACGGCCCAAAAAATGTTAGAAGGAGACTATACGAAGGGATTTTAGTTTTGTGGGTATAAACCCGAGATTGATCCAAGATAGATATGAATGGAGGCGAAGAATCCATGTAGTCGGCCCTACTTAATTGCGGGAAAAGGCTTTGTTGTTATTGTTGTATTTATTCATGATCAAAGTTCTAAAATCTGTTGCATGCCTTAAAGATTCTACATATCGACATGTGTGTACGGTGTAAATGCCGATATTGAACAAAACTTGTATTTAGAACTGTATTTTAGCAAATAAGTGTATAATTAAATAATATTTAGTGATTAAAATACATTGGAAACCTTGGTCCTAAAAAACAACCATATGCATTTCACCATTTTTGACATACTTAGGCAACATCGGTGACATCGGTTCTTGAGACCGGTGATGTGCTAACGAAATCAACAAAATCAACATTTAAAACCGTGCCCAGTCACCCACTCTCACTATGTCAGATTCCACTCTTTCTTTCTACATTGACAAATGACTGCTCAACCATTTAGTTAACCAACTAGCTTGTCAATAATGCACCAGGATCCATTCTAAAAGCCACAAAATCAATGCCCACTTGGTGAAATATCTGCAGACATCATCATAGCTATTAAGGAATTCACTCACCCTCCATAAATGATCAACAATTCAACTATTCTCCTCAAGGAACCAATCAGCTTTTCTACGTCCATCAACAATTTGAGACGTTTAAAAGAGAGAGAGAGGGCTAACTTAAATATAACGGTTAGACAAAAGGGAGTCTTTGTTATTATTCATAGAGAAACCCTAGGCTCTCTTATATAGGGAGAGGCCTGAGGGGTAAATTACATGGACGTCTAAATAAACGAGAGAAATAGCTACAAGATACGGAGACAATTATTAATACTAGAAACTATCTCTACACTCCCCCTCAAGGTGGAGCATAGATGTCGATCATGCTCAGCTTGGATGAACATCTCTGAAATGGTCCTCTGAGCAATGGCTTGGTGAATACATCAGCCGTTTGGTCTCCTGAGCTAACATGGGCCGCGGATATCAATCCTCTCTGGATCAGGTCCCTGGTGTAATGGCAGTCAACTTCAATATGCTTGGTCCTCTCATGAAAAGCTGGATTGTTGACAATGAACAATGCTGCCTGATTGTCACACTGAAGCTTCATAGGTAGAGGTACAGCTACATATAAATCTTCTAATACAGAGCGAACCCACATCATTTCCGTGCTGGCTTGGGCCATTGCCCTGTATTCGGATTCCGCACTGGATCTTGCCACCACCGTTTGTTTCTTACTTTTCCAAGACACCAGAGAGCCTCCAACAAAAACTGCAAACCCTGAGGTTGATTTTCTATCCTTAGGGCATCCTGCATAATCTACGTCTGCACACGCTGAGATGGATAAGTCTGCACCTTTTCTGAATAGTAGTCCTAGCCCTGGAGAAGACTTCAGATACCTCAGTATCATGTGTATAGCATCCATGTGAACCTGTCTCGGATGCTCCATAAACTGACTCACCCGGTTAACTGCGAATGCAATGTCTGGACGGGTTATAGTAATGTAGAGGAGTTTTCCCACCATCTCTCTATATCTCCTCTTATCCACTTCATTAGTATCATCATCATATAACTTCATATTGGGGTCCATGGGGATGCTTGATGGTTTGCACCCGTCCATACCAGTCTCCACCAGGAAGTCTGTAATGTACTTCCGTTGTGTCATCACTAAACCATGTGCATTCCTAGCAAATTCCAACCCCAGAAAATATCTTAGGGTTCCAAGATCCTTTGTAACAAACTGATGACCTAGGAATGCCTTTGCCCTCGCTATGCCCTGAGCGTCTCCTGTAACAAGAATATCATCCACATAGACCATTATGACAACTGTACCTGCCGAGGACTTCTGGACAAACAACGAGTGATCTGCATTGGACCTCCTGAATCCATGTTGCTCAATTAGATTGGACAGCTTCTGGAACCATGCGCGTGGACTCTGTTTAAGGCCATATATCGCCTTGTGAAGTCTACAGACCATATGTGTCTCCCCCTCAGCAGTAAACCCGGGTGGCTGCTGCATGTAGACTTCCTCCTGCAAGTCCCCGTATAGGAAAGCATTCTTGACATCTAGCTGAGAAATGCTCCAGTCACGAACCACTGCAACAGTGAGAAGAATACGGAGAGTCGAGTGTCGCGCCACTGGAGAGAATGTATCCATGTAGTCCACGCCATATGTTTGTGTAAAGCCACGGGCGACTAAGCGTGCTTTGTACCTATCCAGCGTGCCATCTCCATGATATTTGACTGTGAAGACCCATTTGCAGCTCACAACGGATGCATCAGGAGGTGCAGGGACCAACGACCATGTGCCACGAGACTGCAAGGCCCCCATTTCTTCTTCCATAGCTAATCTCCAGCACTCACTCTTCAAAGCTTCCTGGTAAGTCCGTGGTATGGCCACGGAAGACAATGCTGTGGCAAACTTCTGGAAATCACCTGTGAGTCGGTGGAATGAAACCTGTGAAGCAATTGGATAGGAAGCACATTGCCGTCTCTGTTTCCGAATAGCAATCGGAACATCAAGATCATCATCTGGGTCCACCTGTAAGGAGTCATCCTGCATATGTACCGAACCTGACCCGTCAGTAGGAACATCATCCGAACATACCTGAGGCGTAGTGATTGGCTGGTCTGTCGTCTGAGCAGGACCTGGGCGACGCGTATAATGGTGAGGAAACGGTGATATGATTTGCTGTGGAATGGGTGGAGGTGGTGGTGGCGGTGGTGCTGGCATAGGAATTGACACAGGAGGCGACTCAGGCGAACTCGAAGTAGGTGGTTGTGGAACATAAATATCATCAGTGGTGGTGGATGGTACCATTCTGTCCCCAGCTGGCGAGAAATACATAACTGACTCGAAGAAGGTGACATCCGCACTAACAAAGTACATGTTGGTTGTAGGATCATAACAGCGGTATCCCTTCTGTGTTCTGGAATAACCAACAAAAACGCACTTGACTGCTCTTGGAGAGAGTTTGTCAAGGCCAGGAGATAGACGATGGACAAACGCCACAGCGCCAAAGACACGAGGCGGCAGAGAGAAGAGCTCCTTATCAGGAAAAACAAGGGAGATAGGTATCTTTTCTCCAAGAACAGAGGACGGCATTCTGTTGACTAGATAGCATGCAGTAAGGACAGCATCCCCCCAGAAAGAAATAGGAGCACAACTTTGGATGAACAGGGTACGAGTAATATCCAAGAGGTGGCGATGCTTTCTTTCCGCCACACCATTTTGTTGAGATGTATATGCGCAGGTGGTCTGGTGGATAATACCTTTCGATGAAAGGAATAGAGAAAGAGAAAGTGTACAGAATTCTAAGGCATTGTCAGTCCGAACATATTTGACTGAGGAAGAGAAAATATTCTGTACTTCATTAATCAAATTTTTGATAACATCTCCTGCTTCAGATTTATTCTTCAAAAGAAAGACCCAAGAGACACGAGAAAAATCATCGACTACCACTAGATAAAACCTGCGTCCCTGGTGATCGGGAACACGACTTGGACCCCATATATCTATATGTAACAACTCAAAAGGGGAGCTACTGCTCCGACTCTGACGACTTGGGAAGCTCGACCTATGATGCTTTCCCAACTGACATGTTTCACAGCGAAACGACGAACTTGGAGAGATCTGGGGCAGAAGATGGCGCATTTTCTGGATCGGAAGGTGACCAAATCGAAGATGCCAAATGTAAGGAGAGACTGGTCCAGCGGAGTTAGAAGAGACGCCAGCATAGGATCCCCGAACCAGTCTATATAAACCGTTCTGCTCAGAGCCACAGCCAATCACCTTGCCCGTGAGTATGTCCTGAAAAATGAGAGAAGACGGGTCAAAAATAGCACGACAATTCAAGTCCTTTGTAATCTGACTAATAGACGGCAAATTCAGTGAGAACTCAGGGGCATGTAAAACATTCTGTAGCTGCATAGTGGGGGATAGGAAAACCTCCCCCTGTCCAACAAGGGGTGAGTGGGTACCATCTGCTATCTGTACCGAGCGGTCGGGTGGGATATCCTTGTAGGCCTGTAATCGTCCCCTATCTCGACAAAGATGATGTGTAGCTCCGGAATCTATAACCCAGTCAGATATATCATGAGAATGTATGTGTGCGGATGAACTACCTGAGCTACTAGCTGCAGCGGATGAACTGGCAGAGGCGGTGGCAGCAATGTCTGAAGAGCCACCAGATGAATCACCAGAAGAATGTGGCATAATATCACGGAGACGGGCTACAAGTTCGTCAAATCTATGATCAGCAGTAGACGGTAATGGAGACTGTGAATGTTCTGCAACCCGTGCCGATGCGGGGAACCCATGCTTTGAATAGCATGTCTCCTTCAAGTGTCCAGTTTTGTGACAATACGAGCATATCTGACTGAGGCGACCTCTTCCTTGAGGTCCACGGCCACGTCCACGACCACGTCCAGACGGCAGTCCACCTCTCCCACGCGAGGCTGCCATCGCAGATGGGGGTGGAGTAGAGGAGCTGGAGGAAACTGGAATGCGACTGAGCCTTCTGTAGACGTCCTCCACAGGAGGAATAACTGCATCTGCTAGAATCTGTGACCTCGCAGCATCATACTCGGGATCGAGAGCAGCAAGTAAAATGCCCACCATGGTGGCGTTCCGAAACGTCTTCTGCTGCTCCGGAGTGGCAGTCAGAGGAATAGTACTGTATAGCTTCTCGAACAACCCTCTTAGGGATGTGTAAAGAGAATGGAGAGGTCTGCCTGCCTGCTTCATCGTAAAAATATCATGTTGAAGCTGCAACATCTTTGTTTCGTTTCGCACCTGCGAATACGTAGCAGCAAGAATGTCCCACATTGCCTTTGCAGTGGGCTGATGGAGAACATCGTTAGCAATCTCCATCGTCAACGTACCAGACAGCCAGACTTTCGCGTACACGTCATCAGCCTCCCATGAGGCGTAGATCCCTGTCTTCTCCGCAGGCTCATCTTCGGTAAGAATATGTTTCTTACCATTGGATTTCATGAGGCTCATGAACTGCATAGCCCATAGCTCGTAGTTAGACCCGTCCATCTTCACTATTGGCGCAGGACCTTTGAACGCGCCGATGGAGGGGAAATCGACTTTCGATTCTAACATACTGCTGCTCGAAGAAGACGAAGGGAAAATAGACACTGTGCTGAATGTCTACACGAACTGCATAGGATTTGAGTGCATGTGTAGACTTTTATGCACTCAAATCCATAACGTTGAGGAAGAGGGGTCTAGGGCACGCTTCCAAGGAAGCAATCAGCCCTTGAAAGGCCTCGAGAGCGACGCCTAAGTACTGCTGGAGGCCACCGGAACCCCTACTGCGGTAGATGGGGTTCCCGCTGGGGTTGTGAGGGCGGCAGAGGGTGCCGTTGCGGCTGTAGGGGCGGCAGGCAGTTGCCGCGAGGGGGCTGGCTACCGCTGGGGCGGCAGGTAGCGGCTGGCGAGGCTGCTAGGGCAGCAGGGGCTGCCGCTGGGGCGGCTTGCATGGGCTGGCGGAGCCGATAGGGTGGCAGGCGGGGCCGTTAGCGGTTGGTTGCCGCTGGGAGGGAGAAGGGGGCGGCGGATGGAAGAGAGGAGAGAGGAGGGGGCGGCGGGTGGGGTAGGGAGAAGAGCCCTAGGGTGGCTCTGATACCATGTTAGACAAAAGGGAGTCTTTGTTATTATTCATAGAGAAACCCTAGGCTCTCTTATATAGGGAGAGGCCTGAGGGGTAAATTACATGGACGTCTAAATAAACGAGAGAAATAGCTACAAGATACGGAGACAATTATTAATACTAGAAACTATCTCTACAATAACCAATTGACCTCCCTGTGAATGTGAGAGACCAACCTTCAATCCTCTGAAGTACGTGAATGCAATCTCTTGAACCATAGGAGAAGAATCTCAATGGCAAATTTCCATTGCGACATCAACATCAATATCATATTACCTTCCTCTTCTCCGAACTAAAAAAGCAGAATAGAATTTTCAAGTGCTTCACCCTGAATCTCAACATGTGCATATGTGTTGATAACTCACCTGTGTGTTGCCACCTTGTTTAACAAAAAGAATACCTACAATGTACTATAGAAATAATAAACCAATATAAAGGGATTTCAAGGGAGAAAATCATGAAGTACATTACCCTTGGCATCAAAACCCCCTTCAGAAAAGCATTCACACTCTGTACGAGCATGGATGGGGCAATAAACTCTAAGGGCATCACCAAATCAACACCCTAATCACCCATTCTATGCAAATTCACTAATATGCCACCCGTTACTTTCTAAAATCTAATCTTTCAGATGGATAGTGCACTGGATGTCTACTTCTTGCCGAGGACTAAGCCATCATTCAAATTAGTAAGAGTCCAACTTATTGGTGAAAGATTTCCCGGCAAATACTGTGTGTTGCAGCCAAACATCACGGAGAAAAGATGAAATTAGATGTTTATTTGCTCCCATGGATATCTTAGTATTGAACAAAATGATAAAACCAGCAAGCAAACTAAATTAGAACACTTACCTGAAATCAAGACCACTCTAGTATCACATCACAGAACAAATCCTTTATCAGGAGTCTGCACCAAATGACAGGAGTTAATGTATATACAAACTTATTTGATGAATTTAAAAGAAAGAAAAAAGAATAGCCTGATAACAACCACAAAAACTACTACAAAACTCTACAGACAACAAGAACTTAAAAAATAAACTGGAACTAAGGGTTTACTGGTAGATAACAATAGGAGTTGACTTATACTTTACAATTAAACTAGTCCAGTAATGTCTCAGATAGGATTTTGCCCAAGGCAAAAAAATCGCTGCTGTACCAAGAAGACAAAAGATGAAAGCCAAGGTTAATTTAGCTTTTTACAGCATAATGCCACCTGTTTTACAGAAGGAAATCTGAAAGAGTCAAATTGTGTACTGTTTCAGTCCAAATAGGTGTTACAAGAATGTTCATATCAGCAGCGATTACTAATCCTAAACACAAGTGGTATAGGATTAAACTAAAAATCCAACCACTGAAAAATCCTTTGTGTTATCCAAGTACCTAAATAACATAAATACCAAACCTCCGAACTCCCTCTCATGCCGGATCTTCAAGTTCAAACCTGCTACAAGAAGGCAAAAATACCTGCCTCCATCAAGCATGAGAAGAAGGTAGATAGGATCATGGCCTCAAATTTCAGCGAAATTCTGTCGAATTTCTGTCGAATATCGATATCCAGTCGAAATCGAAATTCGACCGAAATGACCGAAATATGGGGGTCCTAGTACAAAAAATGACCGAAATGACCGAAATTTCGATCGAAATTCCACCGAAATTCCATCGAAATTCTGTTTTGGTCGATACCGAAATGGTGACCGAAACCGACATTTAGGGCCTTGGATAGGATATAGTAAAGATCAGCATGTAGGTGAGCGGTAGACAAGTAACTGGAGCTCAACACAAAGAGGGAGGTCTAATGAACCATCTTGTTTGGAATAAATAAACAAATTGACATGTGGATGTGATACAACCCTGAAAAGTAGATGTTTACTTTCACCATGAAGAATGTGCTTCCGGTACTCCCTCCACAAAGCTCCTGGTATAGATCATTTGTTGGAAAATGACCCTGTCTTTATTTTCCTTCGGATCCCAAGAGTAGTAAGTTGGAGGGAGACAAATAACATCAAATAAGTTCATAAGCATTTTTACAAGTGTTCTGTTTGTTGTCTTTCTTCCTCTAAAACTACCAAATAGTTGCAAAGTCAAGGTAGTTCTACTTGCTATGAATTCTAAGATTCATCTAAACTGAGAGGATAATTCGTGTTCCCATTATAGACCCAGTTCTTTTACAATGTATCATTAAGAGTTAAAATACTAGGGAAAGCCCCCTTAAAGTCAAACAACAAAGCAAAAGATTGGAATTGGATGACGGAGAATGAAAATTTGGCAATCTAGACGTACTTCCACTGTCATATTGAAGACTAAAAGGTGAGGTGACAATTCCAAGAGACGTCACTTACAAGAAAATCCCAAATATAATAGAAGTTGGCATATCAAGTAAAATAAAACACTATCAGTGTTCACAAATACATATGCTTTCTGTATTCTTGATACAGTGCATTGTGTGTATGACACGTAGTTAATCCGTAAAGCCACGTGTTGGCTCTATAAACCACATATTCAGTCTACATTATTGACATAACTTGAACTTTAATATTTACCTATTATAAAAACTTCTTTATATGAATTAGTAACCTGGGTAACATGTATTAAAGAGATTAATACTTATACATAAACCAAAAAAGACATGATTTTTATATCTAAATTTGTTAAATCTGCATGCTTACCTTAAATTTTATTATTGAATCTTAAAATTTTCTACTATATTAAGAAAATAAAATATTGATAATGATTTGCCATTTATATTAAAGTAAAAATTTTAAAATGTCACAAAAAAACATACTTCCTGCATATTCCCCCGCATATCTAATAGATATTTTGTGATGACCGGTCCAAATAAGTCTGCGTACCGTATTCCTAACTGTGTTATTTTCCACAGGACTAAATTGTATTTTTTTTATTATACAATCCAATTCTATAAGAACATTTAAATAATGAAAGGAAACTCAGCTATGACCAGTCCCAAGCCCAGGTAAATAAGGACGGTTGCGTTCCAACAGTCAGTATAAAATAGTCGAAGTCAACTTCCTAAATAGCATTTTTAAAAAAAATATTATTTAGGAAGTTGCCTCGTGACAGTCGGATCTTTTCAACATGGATTTAAGCAAACATAAAAATTTCGTTGGAGGTTCCCTACTAGCGACGTGTTGCGTCGCCCGAATGCAATGAAAATTTGGCAAGGGCTGCTACATTGCAACATGGATGTAGTTCAAAATTTGCAAGGGTTCTCGCATGAGGAACGCATGCGGGGTAAATAAGCTAGTTCTGTTGCATCATCGTCCGGATGCGGTCCAAATTTGCAAGGGTTCTCGCATAATGGACGCATACGAGTAAAAAAGTTAGTCCAAAAGAGATTGCAAAGGAAGTTGCAGATTGGTAGTTGGTATATTGGCACTTCAACAGGAAAAAATTGATGGAGAAAGTGGATACGATGGAAAGAAGGGCGATTCATATACTATCTATTCAAGAGACTAAATGGATTGGAGAGAAAGCAAGGGAGATCGAGAAGACAAGCTTTAAACTTTTGTATTCATGTAAAGATAAGGGCAGAAACGGTGTTCGAGTGGTTGTTCATAAGGATTTGAAGGATTGTGTGGTTAAGGTGCAAAGATTTGGTGATCGGATTATTTTGCAAAATTGGTGCTTGAAGAAGAAATTCCGAATATCATCTCAGTTTATGCACCGCAAATTGGTTTAGACGAAAGGACTAAACAAGTTTTTTGGGAGGATCTGGATAAGATTTTACAACGAATCCCACAAAAAGAAATGATTTGCATAGGTGGAGATCTTAATGGACATGTGGGAAAAGATGCTTTAGGATATGTTAGTGTTCATGGAGGACATGATTTGGGGGATAGACATGAAGATGGAAAAGTCATTCTGGATTTTATAACAACATATGATCTTTTCATAGCAAACACTCTCTTCAAGAAGCGGGAAGAGCATTTGGTTACTTATAAGAGTGGCCCAACTAGAACACGGATAGATTACTTTGCGTTGAGAAGAAGAGATCGGTTGTGTTGTAAAGACTGTAAAGTAATCTCAGGAGAGAGTTTGACAACCCAACATCGCTTGTAAGTCTTGGACGTGCAAATAAAAGGGTTGGTAAAGAAAAAGAGGGTTCCTAAGATCACTAGAACTAGATGGCGGAATCTTCCACTGAAGTAGTCGAGTTTCAACGAGAAGGTTTTCGAAGACTTGTATTGGGATTGTAGCAAAAGTGCAAACGAGATGTGGGAGGCGGCAGCTTCTTATATCCGAAAGGTAGCCAAAGAGATGCTAAGAGAATCAAAGGGAGGAGCTACAGGTCAAAAGGAGGCTTGGTGGTGGAGTGAAGCGGTGCAAGAGAAGCTAAAAATTAAAAGAGCTTGCTTTAAAGCTACGTCTAAAGATAGAACAGAGAAAACTATCACAAACTACAAAATAACAAAGAATGAAGCAAACAAGGTTGTAAGCAAAGCTAAGTCAAAAGCTTATAAAGTTTTGTATAAAAATATCGACTCTAAGGAGGGTCAAAAGGATATATTCAAGTTGGCCAAAGCAACAGAAAAAAAGACCAAAGACCTTTCTCAAGTGAGATGTATTAAAGACGAGGAAGGTCACGTGCTTGTTAATCAGAAGGATGTAGAGACTAGATGGGAGCAGTACTTCCATAAACTTTTCCTTCGAGAAGGAAATAGGGAGATCACTTTGGGTGATCTAGCTCACTATTGCAGAAATCGGCCGACTAATCCGATTAGTCGGTCTGATTAGTCGACTCGGTGGGGTAGCCGAGTCGACTAGCCAAACTCGGTCACTAATCGGTCAGACCCGATTACTCGGCCGAGTAGTCGGTTTAGTCGGCCGATTACTCGGCCGCTTTTTACATAGAACTTTTTCTGTTTTTTTACTGAACCTCCGAAAACCCGAATAACCGAATGCCTGATTATCCTCTAAATGGAGTTTACTGTTCGACAGTAATCTTCCATACCCTAATTTCTGCTCGACACCTAAACTCGCCGCACCCTCCAACTCCGCCTCAGCCAAACCTCATCTTTGGATGGCATCTCCTCTGACTCCGGTCGAAGGACCCCTCCCCTTGGAGTCACCGACCTTGAGGGAGGTCAAAGCTCCTCTCCAAGCACTCCTTTGAGCTTCTTCAATGCCCAACCTAGCCGCCTAGGTTAGGTTTTTTTACAAAAGTACCAAGTAGTTCTCCTTGATTGTCATTTTTTCATAAGTTGTTGTCTTTCTTGATGATTTGCAGTTAATCATATATTAGAAATTAGGTTGTGTTTCTAGGTCTAATGAAAGAAATCATCAACACTGTCTAAGGGATTTATTTTCACTGCATAGTTATAGTTGAGTGTAGTTTATAATTATTATTGGAAAATTTCTGATAAGAAGAAGTTATTGTTGGAAATTTCTGTTAAGAAAAAGTTATATAGTCAAGTGAGATGTTGGGTAAAATTATAGATAAACCCCACAATATCTCATGGTATTGTTGCATGGGGTTAATTTATTATAGCCCTATGGTTATTTGTCATTATAAATTTTGAATTATCATAACACATGCGGTTGTTATCATTTAATGAAAGAAACCATCAACATTTAATTTTGTAAAAATATTAAACCACTAAATATATGAATATAAATGACATTATATGTATTAAATAATTAATTTATATATTTAATATATTTAAAAAAATCAAAACCGACTAATGCCCGACTAAATCCGATTACTCTCCCGACTGTCGATTAATCCTTAGTCAGTGACCCTGCCGACCGAGTACCGATTGCCGACTTCTGCAACCTTGATCTAGCTAGTAGTGAAAGATACTTGAATCGTGCAAGCTATAGACGAATACAAAGAAAGGAAGTAGAGGAGGCTTTGAAGGTTATGAGACCTGAGAAAGGTGTAGGACCGGATGATATCTCTGTAGAAACATGGAGAGTTTTAGGTGAGTGTGATTTGACTTAGCTTACAAATCTAATCAATGTTATTTGGCGAAGCACAATAAATGCCTGAAGATTGGAGGAGTATCGTGGTACCTCTTTATAAGAATAAAGGAGACATTCAAAATTGTTCAAATTACAGAGGTATCTATCTGACGAGTCACACTATGAAAACTTAGGATCGTGTGATCGAAAGAAGGTTGAGACCAGTTTCCAAAGTAAAAGAAAACCTATTCGGATTCATGTCAGGCCACTCAACTATTGAAGTGATGCAGCATGAAGTCAACAAATAGGGCCTCATTTTCCTATTTTTTAGAGTTTCATTTTATTTACAAATAATTGAGTCGTCGCATTTTTCTTTTAAATAAAGAGATCGTGTGTGATCTCAATTTAGTTAGTTAGAGTCGATTAGAGATTTGAATTTATTTCAAATCAATTTGTTAGTTGGTTAGAGTCAATTAGGATAAGTAGTTTTGAATTTGAATTCGAATTTCTATTTTTGTAATCTCATCCCTCCTATATAAAGGGATGATAGGCTATTGTTTTTAAACAGGTAAAATTATATGAAGTTTTGAGATTTTATCTCTATCTCCTCTCTTTATTCCTTCTCCCTCGACGCGATCTACGCGCTTCTTCTTCCTCAAATCCCTCGTTCTCCGACGAGTTTTCTCCTTCTCAACCATTCCATTTTCTTTTCCACCAAAAATCCACAAACAAATTATTTTTCATCGTAGTGCAAAATTCAATTTTTCCGTCGCCAAATTTCAATTTTGCATCAATTGATATCAGACATGGCCTACATATCGTCCTCACGATCTGGCGATCCGTCCCGTCGTTCACACGGAAAGTCCAACGGATCTCGCTCCAACGACCGTGCATGGCGTGTTGAGGTTAGACAAACACTATCGAATATGCTCCAAGTTTGTGCCGATATGCAAGCTTTAGCGTCACAGAGTAGCGAGGCATTGACGCGACAACTAGAAGAAATCATTGCCAAAAGGGCCGCTGAAACTTCCGTCCAAGTTCTTGATGAAGAGTGCCAAGAAAACTGCGTCGTCCTCAACAATTTGCTCGCTGCTCAGGTCATTCCAGAAGGAAAAGATGAGAATCTGCATGCTGTCCAGGTGATTTCAGACCTGAAAACCCCTATGAAATCGCCCTACGACCCACTCACGGCCCCCTCGCTGGTCCCCTCCACCATCCCCAAACCAACGGCGTGCTCCCCAGCCCCAACACCTCTCAGCGCCACCCCGGTGCCACCCACCCCCTCGCACGCCCCCACGGACCTGTTGCAACCCCCTCCCACCCTTCCAACACCACCGTCGCCACCACCCTTTCCTGTTGCCCCCGAAGCCCCAGCCCCTCCCGCCGCAGCCCACGCACCTCCCTTTGCCGTCCCTTTTGCCGCCCCCGCCCCCTCTGCGACACACCCTCCAAAGCCAGCGCCCCCTTCCGCTACCCCTACAACCCTTGTAGCACACCCCCCGTCCAACCCCAGCCGCGTCAACGCGGCCAACCGTCGGCGTGTCAACGGCATGCCGTCCCCGCGATTCCCCGCTGCCACCGCAAGTCCCCGCCACCGCTCGCATATGCGCCACCTGCGCGACACGCACACAACGTGCAGTTTCCACGCCGCAGATTGAAGGGAAAGAGAACCCTAGCCGCTCATGAAAAGAATGTCCCTGCTGAGAAAAACAAATCCCTTGAATGTAGGGATGAGAAGTTGATATAGTTTTCAAAAGGATATGCTTTGGGGAAATTGCAAAAGAATCCTTCTCCCAAAATTATTTATCAAAAGGGACAATTGGAGGATATATTATGCTATGGGATCCTTTCAAGAGAAGGGGTACAATATTTGCAGTTGTACCCAAGGCCCTAAATGTCGGTTTCGGTCACCATTTCGGTATCGACCAAAACAGAATTTCGGTGGAAATTTGGTGGAATTTCGACCGAAATTTCGGTCATTTCGGTCATTTTTTGTACTAGGACCCCCATATTTCGGTCGAATTTTGATTTCGACTGGATATCGATATTCGACAAAAATTCGACCGAATTTCGCTGAAATTTGAGGCCATGGTTGTACCCCTCAATGGAGAAAAATTACAAACGTTAACATTAAAAAGGATCTAATTGGGGAATTTGAAGCTACTATTTCAAGATCAAATTTTCCAATGCAGCACGAAGATCCAACAATTCGTCAGGAGACAAATTTTTCAAGCGGAGGAGAACTGATGCAGCATGAAGTCAACAAATAGGGCATCATTTTCCTATTTTTTAGAGTTTCAATTTATTTACAAATAATTGAGTCGTCGCATTTTTATTTTAAATAAAGAGATCACGTATGATCTCAATTTAGTTAGTTAGAGTCGATTAGAGATTTGAATTTATTTCAAATCAATTTGTTAGTTGGTTAGAGTCAATTAGGATAAGTAGTTTTGAATTTGAATTCGAATTTCTATTTTTGTAATCTCATCCCTCCTATATAAAGGGATGATAGGCTATTATTTTTAAACAGGTCAGATTATATGAAGTTTTGAGATTTTCTCTCTATTCCTTCTCCCTCGACGCGATCTACGCGCTTCTTCTTCCTCAAATCCCTCGTTCTCCGACGAGTTTTCTCCTTCTCAACCATTCCATTTTCTTCTCCACCAAAAATCCACAAACAAATTATTTTTCATCGTAGTGCAAAATTCAACTTTTCCGTCGCCAAAATTCAATTTTGCATCATGAAGCCATCCATTTGCTAAGGAGAGGGAGAACCTCCATATGATCTTTATTGATTTGGAGACGGCTTATGATTCTGTCACACGAGAGATATTGTGGAGAGTTTTGGAGAATAGACAAGTACATGTTCTATGCATTAACCTCATAAAGGACATGTATGATAGGGCTTTATCTCGATAAGGATCCCGTCTAGGAAGACTGGCTATTTTGACATCAACATTGGTTTACATCACGGTTCCGCTTTGAGTTCATTTCTTTTTACTTTGATTATGGATGAGTTGACAAGTCACAATCAGGATGAGTTACCTTGATGTATGTTATTTGTTGATGATACTGTGTTGATTGACGATACTTGAGATGGAGTAAATGAGAAGCTTGTGGTCTGGAGACATGCTTTGGAGGCTAAAGGATTTCGTATAAGTAGGGCTAAGACGGATTATATGAAGTGCACCTTTGATGGAAGCAATGGTGAAGGAATCGAGGTGAAGATTGGCGACGATAACATTCGGAAGAGAGATTCTTTTAGATATATGGGATCTATTTTGCAACATGATGGGAAAATTGATGGAGATGTTCCTAATAGAATAAATGCATATTAGCTAAAGTGGAGAGGAGCCTCTGATGTTCTTTGTGATAAGAAAATTCCTTTAAAAATTAAAGGAAAGTTTTATAAAGCAGTCGTGAAACCTTTTATACTCTATGGATCTGAATGTTGACTTGTGAACCATAGACATGTGCAGAGAATAGTTGTAGCAAAAATGAAAATGCTAAGGTGGATGTGTGGACACACGTAAAGATCAGATTTGAAATGATTCAATGCGAAAGAAAGTTGATGTAGCTCCGATCGAGTATAAAATGCGAGTAAACCGCTTAAGATGATTTGATCATTTGCAAAGATCAATTGACGCACCAGTTAGGAGATGCGAGTGTTGGGATATTGAGCCGGCTAACTGAGGACGATGACGGTCCAAGAAGTGTTGGAAAGAGACTATACAAAGGGATCTTAGTTTTTTAGATATAAGCTCGAGATTGATCAAAGATAGATCTGAATGGAGGCGAAGAATCCATGTACCCAACCCTACTTAATTGTGAGAAAAGGCTTTGTTGTTGTTGTATTTAAATAATGAAAGGAAGCAAGTACGTTCGATACATATTAAGATAATCTCCCTCCCAATCATCCCACATCTGACCAATCTTTCTCTCTCCCTCCCTACTTCCCGATACCCATAACTTCCTTCCTGCTCTTGCAACTAGAGGTTAAGAACTTGTATCATCCCCACGAATCATCACCACTCCCTCATTACAACTACAATCTACACCATTGTTGTCATCACCCTCCAACCCCCCACCCTAGTCATTCTTCTATGACTCGCCCCCTATGTTGGTTTCCACCCTGCATTAGTTTTACATAACCAATCATTTTCAGCATCCGACTCCAATTTCTCAAATTCCTTTGCAAGAACATCCATGTTAACTTTCACTTATTGTTTACCGAATGTCAACCTTATCAAGTCCTAATCTCTCTCTATGCTTACCAACATTTACATGTCGCCTCGTACATCAGTCAATCCTCACCACCCAGGGCCAGCATCCCGTCATTGGCATTCCCACCTATTTCCAGACTATCAATGTTGCCGGCATGTACATTTTTTTAATAAGAAAATGGGGGAGTCCTCCCAAGGCGGGAGTCACCACACCAAAGTATTCATTAATTAACGAAAAGGTACATCAGTTGGAAATCCAGAAATTGTACAAAGCATTACAGTGTGCAAGTACATTTTCAAAGTAAAACTACTGCCCCTTTAAAGTGATCATTCCGGCCAAGCCAAATAGCCCAGAGCGCTGCAAAGGGCTTGGAGACATCCCCGGATGACCCAAGACCGACCGCCCGAATAAATATCCAAAAATGCACCGCATCTGATGTCCGAACCCACGGAAGCCCCAACGAATCCCACACATTGGTCGAAGACCTGCATCCAAAGAAAATGTGGTCCGCATCCTCCACGTCGTCCTCGCATCTGTCACACATCAAATCCGTCGCACCCAGCAGTCTGCTTCTTCTCATCTTGTCACATAGACGGACTCTCCTTAGACACCAAAGAAAGACCTTAACCCGAGTAGGAATCTTAGTCGTCCAAATCACCTTCAAGTCAGCACATAGGTCTTCGTCGCGCTCCACCATACCACCACTCAGCTTCCGATATGCATTCTTCACTGAGAAGTTGAGAACTTACCATCTGCCTACACAAAATGGTCGGGGTCGCTCGACATCTCCCCGACAGGGGGAATCTCTGATAGTAACCGCAAGAATTCTTCCAATCTCTGATCAGAGAGAATCGCAAGGAACCTCGGCGCCCACGATCCAGACAGCCACTTCTGCCACCCACGTCCCCTATCAACGGCTAACGCCATCAACTTAGGAAAGCGGTAGGCCAACGCCCCCTCCCCCGTTCAGTCATCTTGCCAAAAACGGAAATGGAGACAATTTCCCAACTTCGGCCGAAGGAGAGGCCTAAACCCGGAATCACGACACGGATCCTATAAAAATATCAATATTGCACCATGAACCTATCCATTGTTGAACCTTAATGCTTGTCTAGAGGCGATGCTTGAATTTTTATTGGCGCGAACGCGCATGCGAGCCTCGAGATAGGTGGCTTTGATCAAACTTCATCTTCCAATACGCGACGGGACCATTGAATCGTGAGAACGATTCAATTTCCATACTCTAATATCAATTGATGCAAATTTAAGAATTCATAATGGCAAAAAAATTATTTTGGTTGTGGTGATTTCGGTGGAATAAGAAAATAGAGGGAAGAAGAAGAGAAGGCCCGCCAGATGTGAGTGGTTTGAAGAGAGAAGCGTGTGGATCACATCGAGGGAGAAGGAATAAAGAGAAAAGAGAGTTAAATCTCAATTTTAATTTAACTTTAACTATCTACTACCACCCCTTTATATAGGAGGGGTGGGATTACATAATTTCGAAGAAATTTAAAATTTAAAATTCAAATTTGACTCTAATTGATTAACTATCTAATTTGACTACTAATTGAGATTACATGCGATCCCTTTTATTTAAATAAAAATTGCAATGACTCAATTATTCATAAATAAAATTAAACTCTAATTAACGGATAAAAATTAGAAAAAATGAGGCCATATTTGCTGACTCCACGCTGCATCATAGGGGGGATATTCTCCACCCACTGGCGACAATTTGGGCTATTTGGTTAGGCAGAAATGGTTTGTTCTTCTTTCCCATCATTTTTATTGTGAAAATATAATGCTCCACTCTAGATCTCTCCTCGAGTCATGGATGATGCAAGTCACTCTGTAACTTCCTTTCTTTTTAGAAATATAACCGAGGTGGCCATCCTTGCGTGTTTCCCCCTTTTGGCATCGAAAAAAAGTTTTTCGCTTTCTTTTGTTTTAATTTAAAAATATCCATAAGCTCGATATTGTACAACTCGGTATCACTTTCATTAATATGAAGAGATATATGCATAAAGATCAAAGGGGCACACGACCTTAACATTAAGAAAATTGCCAACATGAACTTGAACCGAGAAAAATTAATTCCAACATGGCATTCGTTAAAGAATGAAAGACTGAATATAAGATGTGTCCATTAGGACTTAATTGAAAAGAACATTATATGGAAAAATTAGAATCAAGGTCAAAAATATTTGATGAGCTCCTCTCCATCATCCAATGAAAACAAAATAGTTTCTGTGTGGTGGACATTGTCCTCATATCAGCTTTCTTCTTCCTATTTGCGTAGAATTTTTTTATATCCAATTCTTTGCGAATCAAGTAAGCAAGGTTTGGATCATGTCTTCTCAGACTTTTCTTGAAATCTCTGATCACATCCTTGGTCCAACCACCGAAGAGGGTTCCAGGCTTTTCCTTTTAGCCATCAAGCAATCTTATAATGCTCCACCTCACAACCCAATCCTCGCGAACCCTTATATCAATGAGCATCTTCTTCTCTTTAACTTCTCTAGTTGTAGCATATTAGAGCTTTCACTTTCTTGAATGCAACACCTCCACGTCAAAGAAGGGAGGTACATATCGACCACATCAAACTCAAATTCCTCGTCTTCGTTATTTTAAAGTCGTGAAAATCATCTCTCCGTTTTTCCACTTTCCTCAGCTCCTCTATCCTTGATTATTCTTCCATATAATCATCATGAATCAAAGGAGAATTTAGACTTTTCTTGCATTTCTCAAAAGATTTCTCTTTGGTACTTCAATGTGAGACAAGACTCAAATGAGTAGACAAACCCAAGAAGGATCTTCCTTCTTCTCTTCCCATCTTTACATATTGCATGCCTTCCCCAAAAAATGAGACACCCTGCCTTCCCAAATTCCCAATCTTCCTCCACCACACAACATTAATCAGCAAAATTCATATCATCGATCAAGATTCAAGAGACTGTCAAGCAAACAATGCTTCTTCCTCCTTTCGTGCAGTACTTTGACAGTGGCCTTCATATTAAACCTTGGGCTCTTCACTAGCCACCTTCTAGTAACTTCAAAGAAAAATGCATTTATTACATTATTAATAGCAATCAACAGTTTTCTCTACTTGTAAAACATCCCAATTATATCCTTTCTCCTTTAGTTTCTAATCTTTCCACCAACAAGATCTTCAAAAGAGCCACCTGCTGGGGAATCCTCCGCAAAACCACCACCATGAGTGCTTTCCATATGTTTCTGCACCCTATCCAAAGGAGATAATGTCTGCTGCTGCAATGAAGCCCCCACGTCTTCAAACAGCTGGCTACTTCCACGTTCATCTACTCTCCTAGGAGTCATCTGCATGATGCCACCATAGGTTTTGAAGACAGACCATGGTCTTTGTACTGTTGCTGCAGCTCCTCTACAACATCAATGTCACCTTTTCTGAGAAGGATTACAATCCTTCTAATGGTCTCAGCTCAGCCATGTCCTCACCGTCAACTAAGATACTCTTTCCCTTCAACTGGGAAGCATTAATGTACAAATCGTAAGAACAAACTGGCTTATGCTTCTCATGTTTGCTGAATTGCTGCCATCAATCAACCAAATAGCATTCAGCCCCTGATGGGTCTGGCTGCTGTCACTACTAGCAACAAGCAGTTGCTGCTGTTGTTGAGAAGTATGCTGCACCTAATGTAGCTCATCACACTCCAACTGTTGAGAAGCCACAAAGTCTGGTTGCATGCAATTGCAACTGCCTAAAACATGGCAGACACCATAGACAGTCTGCCGGACTGATTTCTCAATGTGGCAAGGAGCTTTCTCTCCAACCTTCAAGGATTCTATTGCATCTCTTCTTGCACGATGCTTCCCCCAATCATTTCACGATAAATTTTGGAAGAAAGGTTCTATCTTTTTGCATTTATTTTGTTTTGTTATATCACACAGTAGATGGCCATCTTCCGCCTTCTCAAAAGGATTTAATAGTTCTACCAATTCGCTTTGTAGATAGGAATAATAGTAACGAAAGTTGTGAAGGAGATTATGAACTACACACGTGATTATGAAGCGGAAGATGTTGATGGGAAGAAATTAAAATGGAGGGTAAGTTCTAATAACAAGGTCAAGGTAGATATGAGCAACAAGTGGAATGACTGGGACTTACAAATAAAATGTTGGAAAGTCTCCAATCTTCAAAGATTATATTGCATCTCCTTTTTACACAGTGTCTCCTCCAATCACGACATAATAAAATTTGGATGAAAGGTTCTAAGTTATTTTGTTTTTCTTAGTTTTTTAAATTTTGATGACATCACATGATAGATGATCATCCTCTGACTTCTCGAAAGAGCTTTAATAGTGCTATAAATTCACTCTGGGGACAGGAATAGTATCAAAGCAAAGTTGCAAAAGAGACTATAACTACACTCATGGATATGCAGGGGAAGATGTTGATAGTGAAGCAATTAAGATGGAAGGTAAGTTCTAATGACAAGGTCAAGGTAAATACAAGCAAGAAGTGGAATGACCGAGACCTACATCAGATAGAATGTTAGAAGGTTCCCAAACTGCAAGAGCAAAGTGAGGTCCATTCTTAATGAACGAAACAAACATTTTGATACAGAATTTCAACTCAACCAAGCATTTATAAAGACAGCATAGAAAAACACGGACAAAACTAACAGCCAAAAAAGTAGGAGAGGAATGAAATAATTCCTGATTATAGCTTGAAACAGGTAGAAAAATCTCACTACCCAGTTTAAAGAAACGCAATTAATTGGATTAAATGAAGTTAAAACAACACCAAGCCATTAAGATATGAGAATATCCGTTTATACGTGCAGTATCAAATGTATAGCTGTCTTCCACTTCATTTTGAAAAAACAGCCTTCACTTTGTTCTTTGATATATTTTTTTCATAATTAATTAAGCCTCCGTCAATTCTCTGGTTGGTATTTCCTCTAAGTATACCGTGTGAGTCTTTACTGACCAGGTTTTTTATATAGTTATATGATGGCAACCTTTTAAGGAAAAACAAAAGCAAAAGAAACCCAATTAGCATCATTTATCAACTATATACCAAACATGGGAATTGTGCGTAATCCCAATACTTACCATACATGCACCTACTCATTTATTATGAGTCAAGAAGGTATCACCTAGACCTAGAGTGCCCCCCCCCCCCCCCCAACCACCTGTTCAAAAGTAATTGCTAGGTTACCAGCCAGTGCAAAGACACATGTACAGTCACGTACAGCGGAATCACGATTTAGCACATGCATATACGACACAACGACTAACCTTTAACCTCCTCCAACTCCACATGCTCCTCCTCCGGCACCGGAAGCAAATCGCCCTCAACTCCCTCTGCATTTCTGCTCGCTGCGCCGGCACCCACTCCAGTACCGTCCCCATCCTTATCTTCCCTCCTAACCACCACCACGGGGCAAACGCAGTGGCGCACGCAGTAGTCACTGACGCTCCCGAGCATCCCCTTGCTGGACCTCCTCGTAGCGCCGATACCTCTCGACCCCATGATAACCGCGCTGAGACCGAGCCTCTCAACCTCGAGACACAACCTCTCCTTCATGTCGTGATCCTTCACTATGTGGATCTTGAACGGAATCTGCGCCTCCAAAAGGGGCTGCGCGATATCCTGCGCCTTCCCTGCGGTGAAAGCGTCGAAGTCATCCTCGAGCTTGCGGTGGGACTCCTCGGGAGCTTCGGCGGAGACGGAGACGTCAATAGAGCCCCAGTCAGCACCGTAGAGTATGCTGGTGGGGCGGACGTGGAGGAGGATGACGGCGTCTCCGGGGCGGAGGTAGTTCTGGACGGCCCACTTCACGGCGTAGGCGCTCTCCTCGCTGAGGTCCACGGCGATGGCGATGCGGCGATGGGGGCCAGAGAAGGCGGAGGCGGCGGAGGAGAGGAAGACGCTTGGGGAGGACGGCTCCACGACAGCGGGGGAGTGCTGGCGGTCGGGGGAGGGCGGCGGAGGCTGCTGCATGGCGCGGATTAGGGTTACGGGAATTGGAACGGCAGGGGTTTTGGTGCAGAAGGGCTTTTGCTGCTTTCGCGCGGGGTGGTGGGGAGGGGGACTCTGATCTGATGTCAGGGAGAGGTGCCCTGGCAATTGCGTGGGGGTATATAAATATAATCTGCGATTGAATAAGATGGTACTTTGTGGCATTTGTTAGAGCGCGTGATATATATTTAATTAAGATCTGTCTTTTACTTGGATAAATTTATTGGATGAAGTGGATGTCTTTCTTGGGTAGTATTTGATGGGGGGTTTAATAGTGTGGGAGGATAATTACGATGCTGGTGGCATGCCATCGACAAGGATGCGACTAATAAAAGAGTTCTTGACTATTTTTATTGAGATCTACAAAGGAAGTGTTTGCATGTTTGATTGTTGAATAAAGAAGGTTGATGAATTTCAAAGGTGGGTTGTGGAGGTGGAGTGAGGATTTTTTAAAGATCGAGATTCATTCGTCGAGACAAACAATCAGCAAGTTCAGTTTATAATAAATGAACTACCGAAAATATCTATTTAGTTGCAAAGATATTAAGGTTTGTAATTAACCAAAATATAAATGAATGGTGCAAGCTTGAGTTTTTTCCATGTTTGTGTGAAAGCATCTAAACTTCAAGATAGCATTTATATTTGGATAGAAAAAAGCATGACGAGAGAGCTTAAGTTTTTCACATCCTTGGAATTGAGGGATATGTAGAAAATAATATCGCTTGCTAGCTTTCTTAGATTTTTGACACAATAGAATACTTAGTGACATTGTTCCTTACAAATACAGCACCAAGTTGATGCAAGGTCGTAAATATCGTATGAGCAAGGGAGCATTCGCATAATAAATGCTCAAATTATTTGAAGTTTCGTTTGCATATGTAACGTGTGTTAACTATAGTTATATCGAACTTGTGGAGAGCATTATGTGTTGAGAGCTTATTGTATTTCGTCAATCACGAAAGTAGGGATCGAACCTCTTGCGCCAAACAACCTTATCAAAGGGAGAGCCATGGTTGTCATTCTTGAACAAGGTACAAATTTATTTGTTCATCGAATCTCTTCTTCCCATGGTGTTTGTTAGTGTAAAAAAACTCTATCTGACATCTAAGTAGGATCTAGGTTTTGCAATTGCTACTTCTAGACGTTCATTCCGTGTAAGTAAGTTGGACTAGTCCTCCCAATTAAAAGTGTTGAGCCATTTTTTAGTACATCCAGAGTTGACGCAACATATTTAGTTGAACAATTTATGACTTGGTTGAATCTTCGTGGACACCCATCCATCAATAGTGATTAGCCATTTAAAGTGTCATTATTGGTGCAAGATTGAGAATTGTTGTCAAAAATGGCACTCTTCCATCAACTTTAACATATATTTTTGAGAAAAGTAAACTGTTGAAACTCTCTAAATCTAAGATGACCCACCCATCATTTTCCTTGAGTTGGTATATTTGTTTAAGGCTCTCTTAGGATTTTTTTGCTTTGCAAGTTTCCACTACATAAGAAGGCTCATCTAACTTTATCAAATTTTTAATGATGTCTTTGGGAAGTTTGAGGCATGACCTTACGTGAGAGGTGAAAAGGCATGAGAGATGTATTTAAAAGGGTCACTCTAGCTAACAAAGATTGCATCTTAGCTTTATAACATCTCAAATTTTGAGAAATTTTTACCACCGGAAGCTTGGCAATTTGCTTTTTTCCAGTAATCTAGGTAAAAGTTCATCCATTGAGCATCACATTTAGATATCAATCTTTGTGGCACACAACACCGTGCTCTGGGGCACATCTTCAATAGATCATCGTCTATGAACCTCAATCTGGTCAGATCAGAGATGAGGTTGACATAAGGAGCTTGAGCCTAACATAAGCAACCACACGAGAGAATAAGGAATCTTCAACCTCCTTCTCTCGCGTATGTGGTGTTAGTCTGGTGAGCCTGAGACAAACCTTTTCCACAGTAAAAATGTTATTGTAATATTTGATTTATCAATCAAGGTTATTGATTTTTCACTCTGTGTATGTTATTAAATGATTGAATGCACTATAAGGTCCATTTGTACAATTAGGGTTATGTATCATGGCCATCTTGATAATCATACAACTGTTGATTCAATAATTGCATCATAGAGGTTGATGCTTGGATGAATATCTAAGGAGTTAGATTGAGAACTCATCAAGCACCATCAAATGTTTGTTAAGAAATGATCTCCAGCATGAGAATGAGACGTCAATCCTTTCTCATTAGGTTAAAATTGACCAACCTCTTGATGCATGTCCTCTGCATGGGAATAGAGATTTAGAGGTGTCAGATTAGTTTGGTCAAAGAGTTGATTTAACAATATTGAGATAACCTAAGTCCTATGTCGTATACTATCATGATATAGGCACGCATCCTCTGACCAGAGATAGATGTGTTGATATATGTCTAAGTATGTACATTTGGCAGACCAATAGGTTGAAGAACTAACCAAAGTCTATACACCGATGAGATGGTATGCGTATGAGGGCATATGAGCAATACGATCTCTCAAAGGGATCGTACATGTTCACTTGTGAACCAGAAGAAATGAGCTCACTCATGAGGTATTGGGACCAATCAAATTTCATGCATGGTCATCATGCTTTGGAAGCATGACAAAAATTTGAAGGTATGATATATGCTTTTGGAAAGCATACGATCGATACCAACTCCCAATGACCAAGAATGAGAAACGTGATGATAAAATCCTAAAGATAACAGTGTAAAGTTGATCTATATGTTTTAGTTTGCCATAGGTCTTTCAGTATGCAGGATGTACATGTATTAGGAATACTAGAGGGTGATTAATCATAAATGATTGTATAACTATGACACTTCCGTTTCGAGGAGTGATGAAATAAATTTGAATTTTAGTGACTCCTCTCGGTAGAGAAGTAACATGATCTTGGTCCAAGTGTTGGACATTGATCTGAATGAGATTCATATGCAGTGACAAGATTAGGTTTACGAACTTGGTTTAATCAAGCATTTATTAGGGATCTATGGGATCTGGATTTGAGATGTGATCTAAATATCGAAGTCACTATGTGTGGAACGTACAATCACCATATCCTTATCTCCAAGTATCTGCAGAGAAAGCACATTATTCTTAAAAGAGTTCAAGAATAATTCCATTGTTGAATTATATCTAAGCATTGAGAAATGATTTTTTTATGCGTAAGTGATCAGTGTATTGCAAAAGTAAACATGATTTAATTAGCAAGAATAATGTGAATTTGAATGCATGATAATATAATCCAATATAACTAAATGTGATTTAATTATAATGGATATGAATAATGAGGATAACATTATCTAGTTATTCATATATATTATAAATGCGATTTATAATATATTGGAGGGAGACTAATTGTGATGTATATTTGTAGATTAATTATTGATGTGAATTGGATTCACATTGAATGATTATTTGAAAATATAATCACATTTTTATCCTCGGTTGTGAATGTGATTTACATAATTCCAATGGCATGATATCAATCTTCGCAAGATAATTATGAATCATTTTTGTGAGATAATCTAGGAAATTTCATGATATAATGTAATCTTATGAATTGGAATGAGATTGACTCATTCCAAGCCTAGAGGATCGAGGACCACATTGTCCTAAAGGGACTTGGTGGTTGTCCCCCCTTTCCAGAGATGAAGCAATCTCTTCCTCCATTATCTCCAGTATTAAACTATTTAATCATGAATTAATTAAATTGATTTATAAATATATATTAATTTAATTTAAATTCATTATTGTTGTATTTTACAACAAAATCTCGGGCATTGAAATTAACATAAATCAATCTCATCCACTGATTTTGTGTTGTCCGTGGATTAAGTTTCATGGTCTCCCAAAACCTTGTAAAAGAAGAGGACCTCTTGTGCTCAGGATGACAACTTCGATAACAACCCTCTATCTCTCTCTCATTCTCACACCAACCCTTATCTCTCCTTGAGTGGTCGTCCACTTTATCCATAGAGAGAAAGTCGCCTTCATCATCACATTGTCGGTGTGCCGCCACTTCGACGTCTCTTGGGTCTCCATCTTCTTTGGTGCATCCCGCTCTTGAAGAATGTGTTCGATCTTGTGAGACAATGTCATAAGATTTATTTCTTATATCATTGACTTGGATTGCGAGAAGCACGCGAGTCATCTCTATGCTCGCAAGTGTCTCCTCTGACGGATCGAACTTGAGACAAGAATTCTCCTCTCTCAAAGGATCGATCGCAACCAAGGTACTTGTGGTATTCCTATATATACTATGTGGTTATATGAAACGATCCAAGAAGTTTTCTTGGATCATGTGGTTTCATCGATTATTTTTTTCTAAATCCCGTTGCACCGAGCAACTAGTACGACCAGTCGCTCTCGATCGTATATGATGTGATCCACATGCTTTCATGATGCACTTGAGGATTCTTCTATATCCTTCAAGTTGTATCAGAGCCATGTTATAGGTTTTGGATACGGTCCATAAACTTTGGAAGACTTGAGCTCATCAGGGCTTGTGAAAAATTTATCGCATTTCATTCTCGCAGTCCTATTTTATGAATCTTGTTGATCCTGTTTAAAATGTTTAACCGTGAAATTATTACTTAGATAATGTTTGCAATCAAATAAGGAAACCGTGGGATTTGAGTTTACATGATTTGGAATCCAAAAACTCAAGTTATGATTATTTTAGTGAACATATATCAACTGTTTCGGGATGGTGAATCTTGATGTAATTAAAGATTTAGTTGTTGTCTTGAAATGCCTATAAATGCATGCTAATCACTTAGTTTATGTTATAAATGAAATTAGAAAACTTTTGAAACTTATTTTGCATGACTTGGATTTAAATTTATTGAGATATGATGATTTTAGTTAGTGAGGGTCACCTTTGGAAATTACATTCCTAGCCAAGAACCTTGTGATTGTCATTTAGGAAATTAGTGAAATTAATAGTTAATTTTATGTAATAATTACAAATAAATATCTGAGAAATATTTGATGATAATTATTTCCTTAAATGGCTTTGGCTTAACCAATAATTGATTAGATATGATCTAGATCACAAATTGGTTACGTGGTCTACTTTCCAACAAACAAACTGCTTAAATAGGATTGAGAATTTGCTTATCAAATTTCCTTATAATATAATCAAAATAATTTTGATCATTATTATATGGTATAACTTCATTGAAAGATTGATTATCATCTCTAGTACAAAGCGATCAATTAGGCATTATCTTGACCCAAGGCGAATATGGTGTCTAGTCATGTAGCGTTGGGGTAGCAGGTTGCTCCATGAGCGGTTTGTCCCATTCTCGTCGGTACTGGCCATGATAGTGGGCAAGGAATGGATAATGCTTGAGAGATCATTATGTATTTTTCTAATTATTAAAATTCGAATAATACATGTTTTTGAGATAATACAATTCTTTCAAATAACGATCAAGTTTGTTTGTTGATTGAATTGGATTAATAATTGATTTAATGTGATTAAATCAATTATATCCTATTGAAATACTATATTATGAATAAATGTGTATTTTCCTTGGAAAAATTAATTATAAAAACGTGATTCGTGATAAATAATTGAAATTTGAATATGAGGTAGAGAATCACATAAGTGACATCCATGGTCTCCCGTCAAGGAAATGGGTTTTGTCGCCAGGGATTGTATGCAGGAGACTCCTGTCCGAAGTGATAGCTCCTACATACAAGCGCATCTGGATCGGGCTCTTTGTTCTCGAAAGAGTAAGGCTGTATACGTAGTGACCCCAATATTGATTCCTCATATTATTAGGGTGATATTGGATTGCTTATAGCAAGTTTAAAGCATGTTAATGATTGGTTCAATTAGCAATGGGTCAACAACACCTTAGAGATAGTGGGCCTGGGTGTTAAAAATTGAATTGGAAAATGTAAGTTGTACTTGCAAGGCGGAATGTGTTCCCGCTTCTTTTTATTCAAGTTGCAAGTTCTCATATTATTGGAACATAACAAAGGTAAAGAGGAGATCACATATCTTGCTAGAGATGTAGCGGTAAGTATATATCTTGTTTTGAAAGTGATCAAGGGAACAAACTTCTCATAATTGAAAATTCAAGACTAATTTGATTAAAATTTCCTTAATTAAATAAATAAATTGAATATATTATTGTATTCTAATACAGGGCATTCTTAATTCCGAAAAATAAAGTCCATGAACCCATTTAGCAAGCTCCAGGAGGTCAATCATATGACCATATCAAATTATTCGAATTGGATCCGAAATTTGGATATTGTCCTTTCCGCTGAGCTCATCTCTTATGTGCTATCAAAGGACAAGTACATAAATCCGAAGATTCTGGAAGAAATCAATTTTAATGAAAAATATGATGAAAATCATAAATATGGCAAGATGTTACATTGTGGGTCCATCGTCCAATGTGCTTAAGAAGCAACATGTGGGAATGGACACTTGTTATGTTATTATGTTGAATCTGAAAGAAATGTTCGGCGATGTAAACCACATATAACATTATAATATAATGAAGGAACTTATTCACTGTAAGATGCATGAGGGGGCCTGTGTCAGAGAACATGTACTCAAATTGTTTGGATACCTTTCCGAGTTAGAAACTTAGGAGCGGACATGGATGTAGATATGTAGGCTGACTTCATTTTGATGTCACTCCCTAAGTCTTTCAACAACTTTGTGGTTATGTACCACATGAGAAAAGTTGATTATACTAACATTTGGTTGTTGGCTGCATTAAAGTCTACATAAGATGTAATAAGAAAAGAGAGCCCCTCCAACAGTGCAGTGGTAGCACAAGTCAAAGGAAAGCGCGGTCGGAAGCAACGTTCTCGGAAGGGCTCGATATAGAAGAGAAAAGAAGAAGAGTCAAGGCGTTGGCTCGTATTCCAATGCATATGATTTGATAACATCAAAGAAAACCGATGCCTATCCTCTGTACAAAAAAAGTCAGAACACTGGAAGCGTAATTGTCCAGATTACCTGAAGTCAGTCGATAAAAGTAAAGCTCCAACAGGTATGAAATCTACTTTCATCATTGAAACTAGTTTTCTCGTTGGACAAGAAGGAAGTTGGGTTATAGATTCTGGTGCTTCTGTTCATGTATGCAATTTGTTGCATCTATTTCAGGAAACTAAGAGTCTAGATGAAGGATAGATATTTATCCAGATGGGATCTGATGCAAGTGTTGCAGCAGTCGCCGTCGGGACCTATTGACTATCATTATCTAGTGGAAGAGTTCTAGTACTTAAAGGGTGTCTTTATGTATCTCAAGTCAGAAGGAATTTAATATATGTATCTAAGATTGTTAGAAGTGGATATTCATTCCTTTTCTGTAATAAACCAGTCATAAGTCATTATGATAAACATATTGCGGATGGTGTTTTGACTTTTGGTGGGCTCTATGAATTATCCATTGATTAACATGTCATGAATGTTACTACCACTAATAAAAACCCTAAAAGATCCAAGGAGGATGGAAATCATTCAAACATGATTTGGCATGAAAGGCTTGGCCATTTATTTGTTGATAGGATTAATAGATTGATAAAGTACGGACCCTTAGATTTTCTACATGTTCAATCTTTGCATATCTCCGAACATTGTATTTAAGGTAAAATGATTAGGATGCCTTTTTGTAACAAGGTTACATGATGCGAAGGTATTCTTAACCTAATACATACCGATGTATGTGGTCCCTTCAGTACCACGATTCAAAATGGATATCGATATTATTTGACGTTTATTGATGATCATTCGCGATACGTATTTATCTTCCTACTACGTCATAAATCTGAAACATTTGAAAAGTTCAAGGAGCTCAATGCTTTGGTTGAGAACTAAATCTATAGGAAGATTAAACATATTCGATCTGACCGAGGTGACGAGTACCTCTCAAGCGAATTCAAGGAATAACTTAAATATAGAATTGTCTCCAATCTCATTCCTCTTGAAACCCACCTAACTTAGTGATGTTGCTGAAAGATGCAACAAAACCATCATGGATATGGTCCGTTCAATGACGAGCAAAGCACATTTACCACTTAGTTTTTGGAGATATGCAATAGAGGCTACAATATATATCCTGAACAAGGTTCTTAGCAAGTTTGTACCCGAGACTTCTCATAGCTCTGGCATGGAATCAAGCTCAGTAGTAAACACTTAAGGATTTGGGGTTGCTTGGTCCATGTAACGAACATGGATGCAAGTAAGCGAGAATCTTGCACTCGAGAGTGCTACTTCACTGGACATGTTAAGGATGATATTGGATACCAGCTTTATGGTCCTGAGACCCGGAAGGTTTTCATCCCTAGAGATGTGTAATTTATGGAGGATGACTTCCTTAAATGTCAAGACAAAAATGAAGTAGAGGAACTTATTGAGTCCCATGAGGATTCGGAGCTTCTTGAACCATAAACTGAAGAGATAAATGAAGATGAAACACCCATACCTCTTCGAAGTAGTGCGAGGGTGGTTGCACCACCTGAAAGATATGGATTCTATGTGTCACATAAAATTGATAATGATCCTACTTCACTTGATGAAGCACTCACGAATCATGACATGGATAGATGGACGCTAGCAATGAAGTCAGAGATTGACTACATGCATAAGAATGGTGTGTGGACCCTAGAGGATCCAACTGAAGGGGTAAAACCCATAGGGTGTAGATGGATCTTCAAGAGAAGGAAGGGCCAGATGGGAAGCGGAGACTTTCAATGCATGATTCTCACACAAAGAGAAGGCATCGACTACGATGAGACATTCTCTCATGTGGCTATGCTTAAGTTCATAAGGACATTGCTAGTTATAGTTGCATATCTTGACTATGACATCTGGCAGATGGACGTCAACACAGCTTTCCTCAATGGATACCTCGAGGTAGATATGTATATGGAGAAGCCCCAGGGCTTCATAGTCAAGGAAGGTAAAGTATACAAGATGAAGAAATCCATATATGGTTTCAAACAAGCTTCTCATATGCGGAACATCAGATCTGACAAAAACATAATGAGTCATGATTTTGTGTAGAATCTTGATAAACCTGTATGTACAGGAAGCTTAGTGGGAGGTCATTGTATTCATCGTGCTTTACGTAGATGACATCCTTATCACCGGGATTGATACATGAATGATGATCAATGTTAAGATTTGATTGTTCCATACCTTAAGATGAAAGATCCCGGAGAAGCCTCTTAGATCTTGGGTCTGAAGTTGTTCAGAAATAGAGAAAAGAGGATATCGGGATTATCACAACATGGGTACATTAAGAAAATTCTTGAACATTTACGTATGGATAGTTCTAAGAAAGGTTTCCTCTCCTTAAGACAAGGTATCCACCTGTCTAAAGGGATGGCTCTCAAAGTGTTGATGAAAAGAAAGCCATGGTTGTATGCCCCTATGCATCAGTTGTAGGAAGCTTAATGTACGCCATGATGTGTACTAGGCTAGATATCTACCATGCAATAGGAGTGGTAAGTTGTTACCAACCTTGCTATGGAGAACAACATTCGAATGCAGTGAAGAATATTTTCAAGTAACTAAGGTGGACATAATATTACGTCTTGGTCGATGGAGATGATGTTCTCCAAGTCTTGGGATACACAGATGCAGACTTCTAGCCAGACATTGATGATCGAAAGTCGACATCAGGGTTCATGTTCCTGTTGAACGGTGATGTTGTGAGCTGGAGAAGCAAGAAGCAAGACACTACAACATATTCAACAACAGAAGCCGAATACATTGCCGCATTGGATGCTGCAAAGGAAGCCGTGCGGTTGCGCAAGTTTATACTGGAACTTCGCATATTTTCCTCTGATACTCTCATTCTGCTACTATATGATAACACGAGAGCCATTGCCCAGGCGAAGGAACCCATGTGACATCCAAAGATCATGCACGTGGAAAGGAAATACCACATCATTCGGGAGATTCAAAAGCATGTTGACATCATAATCACCGAGGTGGCCTCTGCCAACAACGTTGTTGATCCTCTTATCAAACATTGAACTAAAGATTTTTGACTAGTATGTAATGAGTACCTATTTAAGGATTGTACATGAATTGTTCTAAGGGCTAGTGGAAGATTGTTAGCCATGTGAACCGACGAACCATTTCCACGATAAATGTTGTTGTAATATTTGATTTATCAATAAAGGTTATTGTTCACTCCACGATTGAGATTAAATGAATGAATGCACTGTCGTCTTGATAACAATACGACTGTTGATTCAATAATTGAATTATAGAGGTTGATGCTTGGATGAATATCTAAGAAGTTAGATCGAGAACTCATCAAGCACCATCAAATGATTGTTAAGAGATGATCTCTAGCGTAAGTAGGAGATGAAAATCCTTTCTCATTAGGCTAATATCTGACCGACCTCTTAATGCAGGTCCTCTGCATGAGAATAGAGATTCAGAGGTATCAGAGTAGTTAGGTCAAAGAGTTTATTTAACAGGATCGAGATAACCTAAGTCCTATGTTGTATACTATCATGATATACATACATATCCTCTGATCGGAGACATATGTGTTACTATATGTCTAAGTACGTAATTTGACAGACCAACAGGTTGATGACCTAACCAAGGCCTATACATCGACAAGTTGGTGTGCATATGAGGGCATACGAGTAATGCAGCCTCTCAAAGAGAACATACATGCTCATTTGTGAATCGGAAGACCTGAGCTCACTCACGTGGTATTCAGACTAATCAAATTCCATGCATGGTCATCATGCTTTGGAAGCATGACAGGAATTTGAATGTATGATACATGCTTTTGGAAAGCATATCATCGATACCAACTCCTAGTGACCAAGATTGAGAAACTTGATGATAAAACTCTAAAGATGATACTGTAAAAGTGATCTATATCGTTTGGTTTGTCGTAGGTCTTCCAGTGTGCAGGATTTAAAGGTATTAGGTAAACGTGAGGGTGATGTGATCATAAACGATTGTATAACCATGATGCATCGATTCCGAGGGAGTGATGAAACATGTTTGGATTTTAGTGATTTCTATCATAGAGAAGTAACTTGATATTGGTCCAAGTGTTAGACATTGATCTGAATGATTCATACGCAATGACAAGATTAGGTTTACGGCCTTGATTTAATCAAGAATCTATGATAGGTCCATGGGATCTGGATTTGAGATGTGATCTCAATATCCAAGTCACTATACATGTAACGTACAATCATCATGTCTTTATCTCTAGGTATCTGCGGAGAAAGTGCATTATTCATGAAAGAGTTCAAGAATAATTCCATTATTAAATTATATCCAAGCATCGAAAAATATATAATTAAATGTGTTTTAATTATCACAAATAATGTGAATTTGAATGCATAAGAATGATAATCCAATATAATTAAATATGATTAAATTATTACAGATAAGAATGATGAGGATAACACTATCCAATTATTCATGTATATTATAATGTGATTTATAATATATTGGAGAGAGACTAATTGTGAATTATATTTGTTGATTAATCATTGATGTGAATTGGACTAACACTGAATGATTAATTTGAAAATATAATTACATTTTATCTTAGGTTGTGAATGTGATTAACATAATTCCAATGGCATGATTGAAATCTTCACAAGATAATTGTGAATTATTTTTGTGAGATAATATTGGAAATTTCATGAGATAATGTAATCTCATGAATTGGGATGAGATTGACTCATTCCAAGCCAAGAGGGTGGACGACCACATTATCCTAAAGGGACTTGGTGGTCGTCCCCCCCACCCTTTAGGGAATGAGACAATCTCTTCCTCCATCATCTCCAAGACTAACTTATTTAATTTCAAAATTAATTATATTGATTTATCGATATATATTATTTTAATATAAATTCGTTGTTGTTGTGCTTTTTACAACAAAAACATGGTTATTGAAATTAACACAAATCAATCTCATCCATTGATTTTGTGTTGTTCGTGGTTTGAGATCCATGGACTCCCAAAACCCTATAAAAGAAGAGGCATCCCTTGATATTCGGATGACAACTTCAACAACAATTCTCTCTCTCTCTCTCATTCTCACTCCAACCCTTTTCTCTCCTTGAGTGATCATCCACTTCATCCATAGAGAGAAAGTCGCCTTCGTCGTCACATCGTCAATGTGCTACCGCTTCGACGACTATTGGTTTCCATCTTCTTTGGTGCATCTCGCTCATGAAGAAGACATTCGATCTTGTGAGACGAGATCAGAAGATCGATTGCTTGGATCATCAAGTTGGATTACGAGAAGCACATGACTCATCTCCGCGCTTGCAAACGTCTCCTCCTACGGATTTGACTTGAGACAGGAGGTATATTCTCTTAGATGATCTATTGCAACCACACTACAAGAGGTATTCTTATATCTACTATGTGGATAGATGAAACGATCCAAGAAGTATTCTTGGATCATGTGAATTCATCGATTAACTTTTTTTAAAAAAAAATCATTGCACCGAGCAACTAGTGCGACTACTCGCTCTCGATCATATATGATTGATGATCTCGAAATTTACCTTTTAATAATCAGGAATTGTCGTAGTATAGGAGGCAAACTCGGTTCAGCAAAAGCCACAATCTTTGAATGTCGTGGAGTATTTTTACTTGGCAAGTCTACCAAGGTCGAACACAGGGACACAAGCTACACTAACTATTTATCGAATTTTGGTCAATTAAGAGCAAGTGTGAATAAATTCTCAATTTCATGCCTTCACGCAGATGCAAGATGCATTAAGCAATAAAGTGATGATTGCAATTTAAAGTTTATTTTTATGCAATCATAGGATGATGTGTGAAAATAATGCAAGGTTAAGTACATGCAAAATAAAGGATTACAAAAATACCCTAAAGGATCACTAAGTTGAGCAATAGAATATAGTTTGACGTTAGAGTCATTTTAAGCACAACAATATAGTCAATCATCATTTCATGTCAAGGACAGGTAGAGCAAGATCATCATCTAATGTGAAAAACTCACTCCATTTAAAATGATGTTAGATGAGAAAATCAAATATGCCACGAGTTAGATGAAGAAACAAGGATCAAATCGATACTAAAATCATGCAATTTGGACCTACGATGCTCAAGTTATGAAGAAAATAATATAGGGGCGTAATTATAAATAAAATCCAGGAAATAAAAAGGATAAATATTACAAATAGATCCCACGAGGGACCTAAATGTAATTTCCAAAATCGGTAGGGGTCCTTTGTAATTTTTCCATTGCGCGTAGGGACCAAATTGTAAATCTTCAAACATGCGAGGACCTTCCTATAAATTACCCAGACACGTCTGTGCACGTGCCTGGGGACCAATATGCAAATACCAAAACTTCTCGTGTCTTTCATGCAAATTACCCATACCGTCACGTGGGGTGCACGTGAGCGGCCTAGGCTCGGGAGGCTCGCAGGCTCGATCTGATGTGGCGCGAGATGGTGGCTCGGGGCTTGGCTCCGTGGACCCAAGGCTGCTGGGTCGGATTGAGGCTTGGGTAACCACGTGTCTTCATCACAACCGTCCGATCCAGATGATCGGACGGCACCGTCTTGCTCCTCCGTAGGCCACCGAAGGAGGTGGGGCTCTAGCGAGCTCGATGGAGCTCCGCCATGCGCCATTCGCTCTCCTGGAGGTCAGGGAAGTTTACTGGGCGGCTAGCAGAGGAGGCAGGGATGCGGCGAGGCTCCGGGAATGATCAGATCTAGAAGTCAACGAAGCCTCTCCGGAGGAGATCAACTCAACGAAGCTCCGATGCGAACTTCGGCCAATGAAGATGGTAGCAGGTGAAACTGTTAGCATAGCTGAAGCTCAATGTGCGTGAGTGGGTGCGAGTGAGGGGGAGTGAGATGGAGGTCGTGGGGCGTCGGGAGGTGATGGCCAAGATGCTCTTCTCCGACGAAGCAAGGGAAGTAGTGGGTCAAAGCGGAGGAGGTTGTGGAGAGAGAGGAAGGGTGAGCGGAGGAGTTGGAGTGGATGGGGATGAGTTGGCTGAGCTCAAGAGGTGGCCAAGCGAGGGTGAGGTTGATCGGAGATGATGGGAAAAATTAAGAGAAATAGGGAAGAAACGAGGTGGCAGGTACCTGGTCGGAGCCAGATGATTGGTGGAGGAAGGGGCATGTAGTCGAGCTCCACTGGAGCTCAGGCTCGTTGCCCAGTGTGCCTGGACGTGCACGGAGGTGCCGCGACATGGCCGGGAAGGCCATGGATTACACATGGGTGGCGCGGCCATTATAACCTCGACAAGGCCGCCCTCCGCTGTCACCGGAGGGCAGAGGAAGCTAGGGCGAACCCCCGTGAAGTGGTGTATGGTGGTGAAGTACGACGGAGGAGGGGTTTTATGGGGGGGGGGGGTCGCCGACGGTTATGTGGTGGGGTGTATTTGAATGATGGTGGTAGAATAATGGAAGGGGAGTTATGGTGGTCGCGCGAAGACGGCGGAAGATCGGGCTTTGTGGGGAAGACATTATGGAGCGAAGAGAGGGTTGGTGGGCGGTGTAGAAATGGAAATGAGGCGGTGTGGATTGTGAGTCGTAACGCCTGGGAAGGGGAGCAACAGGAGGAAGGAGATGCGTGTTTAACCATTGGATCCTTTGATCCAACGACTGGGATGGAGACATGGGCGAGGGGTGTGGATTAGATCGTAGGATCTGATCCTACGACTGAAGTAAAGGTGCTAGCAGGTGGTTTAAATGGAGAGGAGGGGAAGATCCAACGGTCGGGAGAGAAGGGGTAACGTGGAGAGCGGCGAAGCGTAGGATGAGGGTGGAAATCGAGTGGATGAGAATGGGCGGATGTGTGCGATGATGATTTGATCAAGGATAGGATCAGATGGCTGCGGATGGAGCGGAGATGGATGGTCAAGATGGAGGACACCTAAAGGAGATCAGACGACCAGAAAGAGAGGCGGGTGGCTGACGAGTCGCTAAATACGTGATATGATTAATTCGGACACATTGTAGTACATGTACTTAGCGATTCGGTCAGAACCGAGAGAAGATCTCCGTGAAGAGTGTGTCGGCTTTAAATTATATCCCGGACAAGTCCGGGGTCGAACACAGGGAGGCAAAGGAACACCTATGGGTTAATTTGAACATATAGGTCTAGGTTTTCAAACGCGGATTTTTTATATTTTTTATGCAAAAACAAATGCCAGTGCATAATGCGGGTGAATTAAGTTAATAAGAGAGCACACAACTTAGCGAAATTAATTTTAATGAGAAACTAATCCAATTTATCCAAATTATATTTTTCCAGTAAACTTGATCCAATGATAAATGCAACATATATTTTTTTGGAATTTTATTGAGTAAAATACAACAATAAAAAATGCACACTTTTATGCGTTTTTCACAATTTTTCACACAAATAGTAAGCAAAAATCATGAAAAATTTAATGGAATGAAAACGTGATGCAAGGAAGCTACAATAATATTTTTGGATTTTTTTGACAAAAAATGATTTTTTATTGATTTTTTAGTGAAAACAGAGTGACTGCAAGTAATTAATTCTCAATAAATCCATGTTATCAAACTAGACAGAGAGCAAATTATCTCATATAGGTATTTTCATATGGAATCCAGGAGACTTGAAATTGGGTGAAAAAGATGTATTTGGATTTAATTAAAAATCAAATAGGAAATCACTTTATGATTTATTTCAAGCACAAGACAACTCCACTTTGTATGAAATTTGACAGACAATCACATTTCAAGGGATCATGTCTAATTTTTTAAGAATTTTTAGGGCAACTATGTGTCGGATATCAATTTAAGAGCACTGATTGGGTAAAATATGCAGAATTTCAGATAGACAATTTTAATTAATTACTCAAAGATCATAAAAATATAAATAAATATCCACGTGGTAGAAAACTAGTTGCTCAACATCAAGACATTTTTCATTGAAATAAAAGATGCAAAGTTGATGTCTAAATTAAAATGCGAACACAGGGGTATCCGTGCAAAACGTAAAATGGAAATAACCAACACAAATATGTACAAGGATGAATTTGTAATTACAAAAACATGCGAAATAAAAATTGCAATTTTTACAAAAAAAACAAAAAATATTTCACCTTCTTCTTCCTTGGCTAGGGCGCAGGGGAACCCAACAGGGGAATGGATGGCGGCGGCGGGCGGCTGCGCCACGCGTGAGGGACGGCGACGAGGGGCAGCGGCGGCGTGGGGGGTCGCGGTGGTCGGCAGAGAGGACGGGGGGGGGGGGTGCGTAGTGCGGTGGCGTGCCGATGGGGCGATTGCACGCCTGGCCGCGTGACCGCGACTCGCTGCTGAAGGAGGCGACACGGTCCACGACGGAGGGGCGGTGGGGCCACGCTGCTGAGAGGCGAGGCGGCACCGCCTGGGCCGCACGCAGGTGCGGTGGAGGATGGGGGGAGCGGCAGCGGAGCTGTTGCTGCTCCTCATATGTTTTTTTTATTTTTTTTTAAATTTTTTAATGATGTTGCTATTTTTTTCAATTTTAATATATATTTTACTTTTTAAACAGAGAATGCAGATAAAAATGAGAATGAAGGAGACATTATGGTGATGGTGATGTATGATGATATGGACTAAACAAATGGAGATATGTAGATGGTCATGTTATGTGATAAAAAAAAGGAGAAAACAACAATGATGATAAAATGAAGAGAAAAATACATACGATGGAGACGATCGCCTATGGTGTGCTCACGAGAAGCATGGTCCTCGCTCGAATCGCCGACGAGCGATGAACTCGAGCAGCGTGCGAATGCGACTGCGATGTTGGCCAAAAAGCCAACGGATCTCATCGGAGAGAAGGCCGTCGTCGCTCGACCGCGGTTGCGTCGCTGTCACCGATTCAACTCCAGGAACTTGGCTCTCCTCACATAAAGATGGATCAATTGCAAATGAGGAGGATGTGATGTATATAAAGATGAAAAAATGAGAGGTTATTAAAGTAGTGGAAGGTTAATAAAATAATGAGGTTGAATTAGAAGTTATATTTTTTTGTGGAATGGTGGAGTTGAATGGTGGTTATTGTAGAGAATGGAAAATAAATAAAAAATAAACAATGATATAAAGTATGCTACTTTAAATACAACAAAATTACAATGAAGGAAAATAGTGGAGAATTTACAAAGGAATACATACATCATGTACATTTTTTTGCTTTTCTAATATGTATTTTTCTGTCTTTTTAATAAGAGATATTTACAACAGAAAAATACAATACAATAATATAATCAAAATACAACACAGTGATGATTTTTTTGGATTTTTAAGTAATTGAAAGCGTTAAAATCAAAATGAAGAAAGAATGAATATATATAATACACAATGTACATACATGTCCCAAAATCCAACTTTTGCGAATGAGCTCCGATTTTAATGAAACCACTTCTCTTGGATAGGTAATTTTCTAACTTGAACTTTAAAAGTAAGTTTGGTGAATTTGAAGTTCATACGGAGCAGGAATTTGGCGGGGAAGTTGGACTTTACGGCCTTTTCCCTTTGGGATCTAGGAGCATTTATTCGAGGTGAAATTGTTTTGTATTTTGTATTTTTATATCATTTTTATGAACAAGTTAGAGAAAGAATTAACCAAAAAGGAGTTGAAATAAAATTATTAAAAAATACATGAAGTTTTGGGCTATTTACAGGTGAAAAACTCCTTTAATTTTTGCGGCTTTTTTATTGTTATTTTTTGTACAATCTAATATATAATAATTAGTATGTTTTATTTACAAGAGTTATTTTATTAAATTATTTATTTTATGTACATTTATTTGGTATTTTACTTAGGAATTTTGCTAAGAGCAAGATATTTAGATGCTGAATCGTGGATTCATCAGCGGCGAGAAGAGGAGGCGACCACATGCTCGGTCTAGAGGGCGTCACGTGTCGCATGAGAAAAATCAATAAATAAAAATCAAATAAAAATAAAAAATATTTAGTGGCAAAAATAGGAAAAAAGTCAAAACATGAAAGTTGTTCGTCTCGATGAGATCTACAAGTTTCATGTTGGACAGAAAGTTAAAAGAGGTTATTTATACAAAAAGTATTTTTGGAGATGTTTTTAAGGGGGTAAAAATACCTGCTTTTGTATTTTGAATTGTTTTTGTATTTTTAGTCTTTTTAAGGGTTGGTGAATTATAGACAATTGATTCACATGATTTTTAGAGATTTTTGATGAGAAAATAATTACAAAGTAAAAAATAGTAATTAAATACAATTAATTATCGGGTTAATTATACACAATACAATACAAGATAAAAATGAGAGAATTAATGGTGAATTTTGTTGGATTATTTAATCGGGTGGTTTAATTTGTGGTTGTTATCATGATGAATTCGAGATTCATCAACGATGCGATCCATATGCTTCCGTGTTACACTTGAGGATTCCTTCATATCATTCACGTGGATCCTGATCTCCGACCTGCTTCATCCTCCAAGCCATTAGTGCACCATCTCTGCCTAGCAAAGAAGGTGATCGACTGTACAATGTCCATCTGATCCCATCTTTCTTCACATTTGACCATCAAAGAGATGCGTTGTAGCTAACGTCTGATGGAGATCGAGCTGTTCTGAGGACATCACATATCCCCTCATGTACCAGATTCGAACCACATCCCTAGGCACGCGCCTCAGCTCAAATAAAGCTACAATTGCCCGACACGTGGAGGCTCTGAATCGAAGCTCAACCCCTCACGCACACTACATATGAAATGCTGGATAATTTGCACGTATACCATTGCATGCCTAGCAAATCGCAAGACATTCCCCTCCTTATGTGGATAACATGCCCTCGCTTGGAAATTTGCATAAACCCTCACGGGTTTAGGTAATTAAAGAAGCACCTATTTGCACTATTTTTTATATTTAATTTTTATTCTCAATCTGCAAACAACATCCTACGTTCGATTATCTCTTTCAATATTCACTTGCATAATATTTTTATTTCAAAAAATACATTTGTGGAATAATTGATTCTCTGTCATGTGGTGAAATTGTATTTTTCTGTGCTTGAATTATATTACTAGTATTAAATTGGAGAGAAATAGTAGCATTTTTAGTATTTAAAATTTTCTTGGATATTTATTATTTAGATTCATCTAGGTTAATTTTATTTCTGGAAAATATTTAGATTTGCTAATTATTAAATTTCATTTGCTGAAAATTACATTGTTACATATTTAATTCACATAAAATTCATTTTGTACCTAAAAATTATCAAAAAATCATAATAGCTTAATTTTACATGCATTAACATTTTGTCTAAGTTCGGTAATTTTTGGATGTCATTTGTTTAAAAATTATAATTTAATCCATGATCTGGGCCACATTTGCATTCACACTCACCTTGCGTAAACAATACCAAAAATATCATCCTAAAAAACCTAGTCTCTAAATTATCTAAAAATTAGCCGAAGGAGGCAATTGCCTTGTGATCGACCTTGGGCTTGCCGAACTAAAATAAAATTCAATTTCTTTTGCATTTAATTAATTAATCAATTTAGTGATTTCTGATCAATCCTTAACTGCTCGACTACAACAATTATTGACAATATTAGCAATGGCATTTTCATGATTTGTCATCATGCGAGTGGGAGAGGGTAATCATACGGTATGTGTGATGTTGGCATCACCTGGTAAATGTGTGGATGACATACTTGGCATGGAGCACGAGCGGGCAGGGGGGAGATGCGAGGAGGAGGGATGAATGTCATTGAACGGGGTAAATAACATCAACAATTTACAAATTCCATTAATTTTAATGGAAATGAGTTGACTGAACATAACTCAAGGACATGCTATGCTATATAATGATTAATCACTATCCAGAACCCGAGTGTAGTGTTTCGTTGGTTAGCAGGTTACCTCAGGGTAACCTAATTTATCCCTCATGCATTCATAGGTTGGAAATCCATCACAAAATCAATGTCACATCGCATCACACTTCTCCTCCAAACCTCTCCAACTCTCGTAACAACCAAATAACTACTATTCATATGAGGTCAATCCAACCTTACCCAATTATCAAATAGACCCTACATGGCAAAGGGATCAAAAATAAACTTTAAAGTCCCTTCCCAATATCACAAGAACTTTTGGTTGAGAGCCTCATTTTGGAATTTTCATAAAAGAACTCCCGACGCTCTCACGACACAACTTGAAAGAAATGGAAGGCGCCACCATTTGCCCGCCTCCTCCTCTCGGCGCAGAGCCTTCGCGGGGGATGGAGGGCGGCCGCCGCATGATCTCGATTGATCGGTGGAGCGAGTCGAGCCAGGCCTACTTCCTGACGCATCTCCACGCCGACCACACAAAGGGCCTCTCCTCCAAGTGGTCCAGGGGTCCTCTATTCTGCTCCCCCATCTCCGCCCGCCTCCTCCCCCTCAAGTTCCCAGGCTTCGATCTCTCCCTCATCAAGGTCCTCGACATCGGCACCACCAACTTCATTCCTCTTGTGTCCACCGCCAGCGGCCTCCAAGTGTCCGTCGAGGTCACCGCCATTGACGCTCATCACTGTCCTGGTGAGTTCTTCCTCAGCGATCACGGTTCGACTTCATCATTCTGCTGTTTTTTGGTTTCCAGATAAGGGAGTGGTTGTAGTTCGTCAAGTTCGTATTTCGAGTTAGTTGGAAGGCGAGGGCGTTTCTAACTGCTTCAAATACATAGTTTTGCAATATATTCACCAGCATTATCAGATCAGAAATGTCTCTCCAAGTGCTGCCCATTTTCACCAAAAAAGGGATATTGTCAGACATAACTACTGAAGTTGCGAGGGAAGAAAGCCAATGCACGCAAAAGTAGTTATGAACATATACCATCTCTGTTTAACGGACACTTAATGGGAGAGGTTAGCGGCAGTGCTTTCAATGTTGTCTGGCGTCTAGTCTGCACCACAAAGGATGTACACAACGCAGCATGGAAATATTTGGTGAAAGTGAACCTTGGGTGACTAACGGCCAAGCAAGATGCTAGGTGGGTGTGTTAGATGCAATGGTTGTGGCAGCAAAGCTGATTTTAGCTCATTCGAGGTAGATAAGTTTTACATCCACAAGCTTTTCACCATGTGATAGAGAAAAGAGAAAATGCGATATCAGGAAAAAGATGAAGCAGTGGGTCTCTGTCATAAAAAATGCATGGAGGGCCATGAGTAAGCTACGGATGTCATGTGAAAGACTTGCATCCTTTACTCCTTCATGATACAAATATTACAAAGTGACACGGGATTATGAAAACTCATGAAAATATTGGAACCTTCTCCAAAGGGTAAATCTCTTCTTGTTGTCAGGGAGACATACTCCTTTCCTGCCTCTTGAAGAGTAGGATATCTATATCTCAGATTGTTTGGATATCTTACCTCTATGAGGACTACTTTTTCGGAGGATATTTTATAATACTTGCAACAGTACACACAACAACTATTTCAAAATTGTTACAATTGCTGCTAGAATGTTGAAGTACGTGTTGTGCGTCACTTATGTGGGAGATGAGCAAATGGATCTATCCAGGATCCATTTACCACATTCAGTTGTTTAGTCCCACATCCACCACTTGTGGGACATGCAGACTCAGTGAGGGCTATATAAGAAGCTCCTCACCCCATGTATCCGGTGAGAAAATGCAATGCATACATCAACCCTTTGAGGTATTCTCCCTGGTTTCATCCCGCTCCTTAGGGAGTAGGATTCCACATTAAAATACTGCTTTCATTATTTCTTTATCTTTATTTTTGACACGCTTCCACATTGCTAACTTCTAACATGGTATCAGAGCGGGTACGATTCACGAGGATTCAATTTTGAAGATTTATTTTTATGTCTTGTTCGAGAGTCCATTATGAGAGCTGTTCAATCATGTTTGTTCTTAAAGATTATTATTCAGTATTATTTCTCATGGGTGTGCATGGTTCAAAGTTTATTTTAAGATCGTCATGAAGTTCCAGAAGTTCTAGGGTTTCGTGAAACCCTATCAACAAGCAACATTCAACAAAAGATTTGCATCTTCCACTGCCATTCTTCTTCCAAGAGAAGATGCTTCTCCTTCGCAGGAGATGTCACATCTTCCAGATCTGCATCTAGGGTTTCAACCCTTGCTCGTGCCAAAGAAAAGATCCAAGCGATGCAGCGAGATCCATGTCATACGTGGAACCTTCCAGTCCTGCAGGGGCGCGAGTTCTTCCACTTCCAGCCGATCGTAACGGCGCTCCAGGCAGTTCTTCCCTACAGGCGGCTCCAAGCGGCGATCCAGGATTCCCCTAGCGATTCCAGGCAATTCCTCCCAAGTACATGCAGCATATCAGGCCCCGTGCCCGAGGCATCTCCAATGGGCGGCGAGCCCTAAGGCCGCATAACCCAGCAGGTCCCCGCACTTCCTTCTCGAGCGACGAGGCCACTTCGAGCTCCTGTGCGCACCTCCTCCTTGTGTGCAAGCGTCGCGCACGATGCCTCCAGGCGGAGGCCTAACCCCTTACGCCTCCAGGTAATGGCGGCAACTCCTCTAGATGGCACTCTCCCTCCTCGGTGAAGCCCTCTAAATCCATCGACCTTGAGCTTCTCAAATTAGAGATCGCCGCCTTCGCTTCCTCCTTAAGGTTCACGTCCTCGATCCCATCCTCTGGCTTTGATGACTCTGATTTCCAGCAGACCTCGATGCAAAAAAGGATTTTTGCAACGACGGAAAAAATAAATTTGATTGTGGAATTTTTGACGGAGTAAGAAAAATAAATTTTTATGGTGGAATTTATTTGGTAGAAGAATCAGGAGGGATTGAGAAAAGAAGCGCGCTGGTTGTACGAGATTCGAGGAAGAAGAATCACGTAGATCGCGTCGAGGGAGAAGGAATAGAGAGAAGAGAGAGATACATCTCAAAATTTCATATAATCAGACATGCTCTAAAAGAATCGTGAAGAACACGTTGAGAGAGAGAGAAAGAGAGAGAGACGGAGATAGAGAGATAAAAATCTCAATTTTACTTTAACTTGAACCGTTAAAACAATAGACTACCATCCCTTTATATAGGAGGGATGGGATTACAAAACTAGAAACAAACCAAATTCAAATCCCAACTTATCCTAATTTGAATCTAATTGATTTGAATAAAAATTCAAATCTACCTTATCATAATTTGACTCTAACTAATTAAATTTGAAATTCAAATTGAAACCAACTAACTAATTTGAGATCACATGCGATCTCTTTTATTTAAATAAAATTGTGACGACTTAAATAAACATAAATAAAATTAACCTCTAAATAACGGATAAAAAGTAGAACATGAGGCCCTATTTATCCATCTCACGCTGCATCAATACTCCTCCGCTTGAAAAATTTGGCTCCCGACGAATTGCTGGATCTAGAGGCTTAAAGGTTGATAAATTTAATTCAGCGTTCTCGATCATCCCATGGAAGAACTGTTGTGGAGCAAACGGAGGAATCCAGGCGTGCGTGTTGCTAAGGTTTGAACCATTAGCTTCATGACGAAATAGCATGTGTGGCGTGAATGCGGGCGCCCATATAGTTTCTGTCCCCTTGATATGGTGCTTGAAAAACTGATGTGGCATCTTCATGTCTGACAACTCGACCTTTGGAGATTTCATAGCAAAGCAATAGCACAAGTTTAGTAGAGGAGGAGATGTGACCAATGAATTAAGCCATGGAGCCTTTAAACGGGTGAAACCCATGATCCTAATCCTAATTGGGTAAGGAGGCAACGCAGATTTCTTTATTTCAGCCCTGCTTTTTAAATATTCCTGCTCCAGGAGTTTGGAACGTAATTTTCGTACCTCTTTACTCAAGTTATTTCTTCTTAAATACCCATCATCTTTAACCTTTATATAAAAGGTTTTAGGGGGTTGGATATCTCTGCAATTTCTCCAAATTTGTTTCCAATCCCTACATGGATTGATTTCTTTCCATCGTAAGGGGATCCCAACCCCTACTAGGGTTTTATCTTATCCAGAGCTTCGGCGACGCCGTGTTTTGTGTTGAAGGCAGCGATCGCGCGCGTGGCAACATGCATCAAGGTGGCGGGTGGAGGCTAGGGAAGGAGGAGAGGATGTTGTAGCGGTGACGACATGGGTGGGGAGGTGCCGGGGGTGGCGAGGCCAAGGAGACCCGCAGAACGTGTGGGGGTGGCGGGAGAAGGCAACAACGGGACTGGGGGGGTCGCTGGGTTTGCTGGGGAGGGGATGCGGGATGGATGGCAGTGGTGCGGGTCTCGTGGGAGGCACCAAACGAAGGGGGAAGAAAGGTCGGTGGGGCTGGGGTGGTTTGTCGGGGGTGCACATGTAGCGAATGGGAGTGGTGGTGATGGTGGGGCGGAGGCTGGGGCTGGGGTTACGAGAGTGACGATGGGAGGGGGTGACCGGCCTGTGGGGGTAGCAGCGAGAGGGAGTGGCGGCGATGAGGTCGGGGACTTCGCTAGGGCTGTGGGGATGAAGGGGAGTGGGGTTGGCGAGATGGTGGGGAGTGGGGTTGGCGGGATGGCGGGGAGGGCAGTGGGGTTCGCTGTAAGGGGTGTGGGGGTAACGGGAGGGGCTGGGGCTGGGGATGCGGGTGCAGCGAGAGGGGGGCTTGGGGTTGCGGGTGCAGTGAGAGGGGGGCCTGGAGGTGCGAGGGTGGTGGAGGAGGTCTGTGAGAGGGACGCGGATGGGCCGTAGGTCGGTTTCTGCAGCGTTTGCAAGTCTAAAATTACCTGGACAGCGAGCAGATCGACACTTTTTTCTCCTGACATGGTATGGACTGCAAGTAAATCGTCATTGACGGCAATATTTTCGTGATTTTCTTCATCGTGGGTCTAGACAACGGCTTCTACGATTGAAGATTTTGATTCGGCGGCGCATAGAGTCTCGAAATTAGCCATCAAAGCTCGTAGCTTTGATTGGAAATCAAGCCATCATCTCCTTGTCGTAGACTTCTTGAGCTCGTCGTTTACGCTTCGACGAATGATGGTCTTTTGTCGTATGTCGGCGCGAACATCTGGACGGATCGTCAGATCGTGAGGATGATCTGTAGGCCATGCTCTGATACCAATTGATGCAAAAAAGGATTTTTGCAACGACGAAAAAAAATAAATTTGATTGTGGAATTTTTGACGGAGAAGAAAAATAAATATTTATGGTGGAATTTATTTGGTAGAAGAATTAGGTGGGATTGAGAAAAGAAGCGCGCCGGTTGCGCAAGATTCGAAGAAGAAGAAGCGTGTAGATCGCGTCGAGGGTGAAGGAATAGAGAGAAGAGAGAGATAAATCTCAAAATTTCATATAATCTGACATGTTCTAAAAGAATCGTGAAGACGACGCTGAGAGACAAAAAGAGAGAGATGGAGATAGAGAGATAATAATCTCAATTTTACTTTAACTTGAACTGTTTAAAACAATAGACTATCATCCCTTTATATAGGAGGGATGAGATTACAAAACTAGAAACAAACCAAATTCAAATCCCAACTTATCCTAATTTGACTCTAATTGATTTGAATAAAAATTCAAATCTACCTCATCCTAATTTAACTCTAACTAATTAAATTTGAAATTCAAATTGAAACCAACTAACTAATTTGAGATCACATGCGATCTCTTTTATTTAAATAAAACTGCGACGACTCAAATAAATGTAAATAAAATTGGCCTCTAAATAACGGATAAAAAGTAGAACTTGAGGCCCTATTTATCTGTTTCACGCTGCATCAGATCTCGTACCGGAGTTCACGATCGCTTGAGAATGAAGTCTGAAAAAGTCTCCTCATCGGAGAACTGGGTCTTCTCCCATCTGGCTCAGATAATGGGATCTCTGCTCTGGAGTCCCTATGAAATCATATGAAAACCCTAGCCCATATGGCACAGGGAAAGAGATCTCTACTCTGGAATCCCTATGGAACACATGAAAACTCTGGCCGAAACGCAAAAGATGGGGACCACAAACAATGATGGCAAACATGTGCCCATCTGAAAAAAATCGCATACATGTACGCGTCTGAAACTAAAGACTCGGAACCAATCTGACATCAAGTCTAAATATTTGAACATTTGTAGAGTCTGGAAAATTTGGTTGGTCTAGAATTTGACATCTGAATCTGAAACTGACCTGTGGCTCTGCACAATACTCTCTCTTTCTCCTAGACTAGTCGGAAAGTAATGACGTCGACCAAGTTGGGAGAAGACAAGATCATGGGGAGAACAAAAAACCAATAAGTCGATCACATTTTTCGGCTTTTCATGCAATTTTTTCCCGGCTATTCATTTATTAAAAGTTGTCACATTTTTAAAAATAAACCGTTCATTTTTTTAACGGTTTTTCTCTCCATTAAAAAAATTTAATTTTTTCGGTCATTTAATCATTTTTTAGCAATCACATCTCTCCGTTTCCTTCTTTTTTTAAATAAGTCGTTTCAATATATATATTTATTTAATGTCTCTCTCTCTCTCTCTCTTTATGGCCCAACTTGGGCCCAACCTTCTCCTCCCGCCCTTTTTTTTTAAATTTGTAGCAGCTTGGACAAAAATAAAAAGCAGCGCCCTTTGGGCCATACAATAACTCGGCTCCCTTTTTCTTTTAAATACAGACCACTGGAGAAATTAAAATGAAAGGGGTAATCTTAGGGTTCCCACAATGGGAACCCAAACTTCCAACGACGCCGACACCTCGGCCTTGTCTTCTTCTGTAGTTGGCGTCACCTTGCGAGGGGAATGCAACAATGTTGACGCCTCCTTGTTCGAAGAGGGGGTCTGATGCAGCATGAAACGGATAAATAGGGCCTCATGTTCTACTTTTTATCCGTTATTTAGAGGCTAATTTTATTTACGTTTATTTGATTCGTCGCAATTTTATTTAAATAAAAGAGATCGCATGTGATCTCAAATTAGTTAGTTGGTTTCAATTTGAATTTCAAATTTAATTAGTTAGAGTCAAATTAGGATGAGGTAGATTTGAATTTTTATTCAAATCAATTAGAGTCAAATTAGGATAAGTTACGGAAAAAATAAATTTGATTGTGGAATTTTTGACGGAGAAGAAAAATAAATATTTATGGTGGAATTTATTTTGTAGAAGAATTAGGAGGTATTGAGAAAAGAAGCGCGTAGGTTGCGTGAGATTTGAGGAAGAAGAAGCGCGTAGATCGCGTCGAGGGAGAAGGAATAGAGAGAAGAGAGAGATAAATCTCAAGATTTCATATAATCTGACATCGTCTAAAAGAATCGTGAAGACCATGTTGAGAGAGAGACGGAGATAGAGAGATAAGAATCTCAATTTTACTAACTTGAACTATTTAAAACAATAGACTACCATCTCTTTATATAGGAGGGATGGGATTACAAAACCAGAAACAAACCAAATTCAAATCCCAACTTATCCTAATTTGACTCTAATTAATTTGAATAAAAATTCAAATCTACCTTATCCTAATTTGACTCTAACTAATTAAATTTGAAATTCAAATTGAAACCAACTAACTAATTTGAGATCACATGCGATCTCTTTTATTTAAAGAAAATTGCGACGACTTAAATAAATGTAAATAAAATTAGCCTCATAAATAACAGATTAAAAGTAGAACATGAGGCTATATTTATCCGTTTCACACTGCATTAAGAACCTTCCGAGGTTCCTATGAGAGAGAACTCACTTTGAGGTTCCTATGAGAGAGACCCATTTTTAGAGATCTGCGTATGGATAATTAGCGATGTTTTTTATTCGACCCTTCAAAGAGATGGAGCAGTTGTCCACATGTTGTGGCAGGCCAGAGTTCTCCATGCAGAGACTCATTTTTAGTTGTAGTGACTTGACACGCGCAGTACAAAGTACACGCTCTCCGACGAGGAGATTCAATCCGACTCATACACCAGCCCGTTCGTCCTCCTCACCTGCAAGGCATGAGAAGCAACGTCTTCGACAGCAACTGACAGTTGTGCGTGTTGAGTTGATATTGTCTGTAGTGTCCTGTAAGTGACGCTTAAGTGACGCACAACATATACTCCAACACTCCCTCTTAAGTGACGCACAACATATACTCCAACACTCCCTCTTAAGAGATGAGCACTTGTTTGTGCGTCCTTGACAACAGCTGACAGTTGTGCGTCACTTAAGAGGGAGTGTTGGAGCACAACATGGCGTAGGAAATGGTACTCTACTTTGGTGTCCCAGTGGATTACATGAAAACCCTGACCGAAAACAAGAATGATGGAGACCACGACAAATGATGGCAAACAAGTGCTCATCTGAAAAACACCGCATACATGCGTGTGTCTGAAACTGAAGACTCGAAACCAATCGTCGAGTCTGAACATCTGAAAATTGTAGAGTCTGAACAATCCGGTTGGAATTCGACATCTGAATCTGGAACAAACATGTGACTCTATATAATACTCCCCTTTTCTCTCATACTAGTCGGAATTTACGACATCGACTATGTTGGAAGAAGATAGTAAAATGGGGGAAAATATGAAATCAATAAGCCGATCCTCATTTCAATTTCCCGGCTTTTCAAATCATTTTTTTAACCAAATATTTTTAAGCTCTTTCTCTCTTTTTTTTTCCGGCTTTTCCTTCTCATTTTTTTTTGGAAATATGCGTACGACTTTTCATTTATACGCGCCTTTTCAAGATATTTTTTTTAGCCCACTTGGGCCCAACCTTTTTTTCTGCCCAACTTCCCCTTCTTTTTTTGTTACATAACATGCCACTTGATATTTTTTAATGCTGCAACTCTTTTTTTTAAACAATGTGACCTAACTTTTGGTCCACTGGTCCCCAACCTTTTTTTTCTTCACGACCCAGTTGGACGCAAAAAGGGGAGCATCATATTTAGGGTTCCCAATTGTGGGAACCCTCTCTCGAATACCTACCGCCCTCAATGTGGCCCATGTGCACATGTCGTTGCTGGAGAAGCGCTGCCTGCGGATCATGGAGAGGCGCGAGAGGGATGTGGCGGTGCCGTCGTGCGTATAGGAGATCGTGCATGGTGGAAGCATTGCCAACACCTCCTAAAGGAGATATCGTTGGAGAGGAGCGGCGAAGGGGATTCGAGCTGCGCCTGGGAGGGAGTGCCGAGGAGTCGTCGTCGTCGAGTGCGATTCTTTTGTGGGCTCGAGGAGGAGCAGCGCCCGCACGATGCCGCCTCATGGGGATCATGGACATCGGCGATGTCGCAGACCTGGAGAGGGTTTGTTCTTTGACATGGCCGTCGCTGGAAGTTGGCGTCATTGATGAATCTGTGATTCATCACTCTAAAAGTTGAAAATAGAGCTTTGTTCCCGAGTAATTAGATGCATATTTCTCCTTATCTTGCATAATTAGCATTCATGCATGCGTGCATAATATCTGCATTCTAGCATTCATATTTACATTAAATAAGAAGCCCAATTCACTTGTAAATATTCACCTATACATTCACCATTATTCACCTATTTATCTGTATTTTATACTCACTCCAAAGTCACTAAAACCATCTTTATACTGTGCATATTACTAACTAATCATACAAGGAAAAGGGCACAATTTCTAAACTTGTAAAATGACTCAATAAAACTCCAAACCCAGTTGAGGACCTCAAACCTTAGAATGCAAATATCTACCTCATACAACCTCCGATCTAGGTCTACTCACTTTTAGAACAATACATATTCAGAGACCTTCAAAACGAGACCAATTTCAATTAAATCAGAGCTCGTATGCAAAACCTGGGTTTTGGGACCCCATTGTGTATTGTATGTATGTATATTTGTACCCTTGTATTTTTGTATCATATTTGACCTCATCTCAGCTTTTGGTCAACATGAAACTTGTAGATCTCATCGAGATCTACAACTTTCATGTTTTGAGTTTTCCCAAATTCGGCCATCTTCTCTCTCTTATTCTACATTCTCTTTCGGCCATTCAGATCAGGCCACGTGGCGCCCTCTGGTTGCGCCACGCGACCCGCTCGTGAAGCGCCACGCGCCCCTCCTCCGCCGTCCGATCCCCTCTCTTCTCTCCAGATCTGTGCCATCCATGCCTCCAGATGATCTCCACCCTTGGATCGAGGCTCAGATTAAATCTGGGCCGCTCACCAGCGCCCTCGCTTCCTTGCGACACGTGGTCCATCAGGATCCGCTAGATCGCCTTCATCCTGGCCACTCATCTCACGCTAAATCTGGGCCCCTCGATCAGATCCTCCAGATCCTATCTCCGCCGTTCACACCCGCCTCAAATATAGACCTCCACGTGGCACGCACATGGCCACTGGATCTTTGTCCTGATGATTTGATCCTACCCGCTCACTCACGATCAATCACAACCCTTTGATCCATCACCTAATCTAATCCCCACCGTCTCTTAGCGCTGCACTCCCATGATGCCACGTGGCGTTTTCGTAGCCCTCCGATCACACCACTTCGATCTAATCCAGGCCCTCCCCTTACGCCCTTTTCTTGGCCGTTGGATCACTCGATCCAACGGTCCAGAGGTCGTCGTCTACCTCCCGCAGGAGCCTCCCCCATGTCGCCCACCTCGCGACGGCTCCGCCCCCTTTCTATTTTTGGCTCCACTCCAGCCATCCTCTCCGCCCCCTATCACCTCCACCTCGTAGCCCATTAGACCCTCATCCTCGCCGACCTCCACACTCTCCATGAACCTCGCCCATGTCGCTCTACGACCTCCACGAACCTCGTCGCCCTGTCACCTGTACCCTCACCTCCTTCCTATAAATACCCCGCCTCCGACTACCGTCAACCCTATCCGCCCTTGCACGAGGTACCCTAAAGCTCTTCTACACCTATCTGTGACAGAGATCAGGCGTCAAATTGAGCGATGACAACGGTCTATCTCCGGCGAGATCCACGACTAGCTTCACCGTGCAAACAACTCCCTCGACGAGCTGCTAGAGCTCGGGCCTCTACCGACCCTCGAGCGACGACTGGAGACTCCTCCCCGAGACTCCTTCATTTCTCCTCCAATCTTGTTCTTCTTTTCCTTCGAGTTTCTCCTATTTTTCCAGCCTCCCTCGCTCGTCAACACAGTCCACCACCCATCGATCGAGCTCCGCCTTGGAGCTCTCATCTTTGCGCACCATTCCATTCACTTCTACCACACATCGAGCCCCCTCCGATCACAGCTCCGCCCATCACGACGGAGGAATCGACGACCCGATCACCACTTCGTGCCACAGGCCTCCAATCACTCCTTGCACTCCATGCGAGCACCTGCATACCTCGGCTATAATAACTAACTCTGCAGGTACCATTTTCTTCATTGGTCGGAAGCATTGTCGAAGCTGCTTCGAGCTTCGTCGCCTCCAGCCTGCGGACCACCTCCGCCTCGTCCAGACACTCCGGTCGCTCTGCGAAGCTCCCACGGTCATCCCCAGCTACTTAGGAGCCCCCAGTCATCAGCATCGAGCGAGAACCAAGGCGACGAAGCTGCGGAGGCTTCGCCGGAGCCCAGCCACGTCCGCCGCAGGAGGCGGCGACGAAAAGGAGCACGACGCACAGCCACCATCCGATCGTCTTGATCGGACGGTCCTCATTCGTCCACGTCACATCTGCCAGCAACTCCCGCTTCCGTTGGATCATCTCAATCTAACGTTCCCAAGGCGTGCCACGTATCCCTCTTTAGTAGACATTTGATCCGCCGAGTTACGTAGTCGATGGGGAGTGTGTATGTAGACTACGTAAGGCCATTTATGGCATGAAGCAGAGCCTTAAGGCATGGTTTGACAGACTTATTACTGAGATCAACACTCTTGGATTTCAGAAAACGACCAAACGATGGTCTACTGGCACAAACGTTCTTGCTGTTTATGTTGATGATATGGTTGTCACTAGATACGACGAAGATGACATTTTAGAGACCATGACCTTCCTCTAGAAGGTCTTTGTTACGAAGGATCTTGGCCAACTTTGTTACTTTCTTGGCATTGAGGTAATACGCACCACAAAGGGACTCCGTCTCTCTCAGCGAGAATATTGCCTTGATATTCCGACTGAGGCTGGACTACTTGGGTGCTAGCCATCTGGTATCCCTGCAGAAGTGAAGAAACATTCCACAACCATTGATCATGTCTTTGAAGATACTACACGGTATAGAAGCTAGTGGGTAAACTTCTCTATCTCACTGTTACTAGGCTTGATATATCATAGAGTTGAGCATAGTCAACCATCACATGGAGAGACCTCTTTATAATCATTGGCAGGATGTACTTCTTATCCTTCAATACTTGAAGGAATCTCCCAGGTGTGGACTCTTCTATGAGGTCAATGATCACACTGATGTTTTGCTTATATTGATGCTGACTACGCTAGTTCATCTGAGATTTTTTGATCCACTACAGGCTATACCATGTTCGTTGGGTGCTATCTAGTTACTTGGAGAAGCAAGAAATAGACAATAGTCTCCAGATCAAGTGCGGAAGCAAAATACATGGTAATGGTTCATGCCACTTGTGAGATCACATGACTTGTCTCTTTCCAACAGGAACTTGGACTTTCAATTGTTCCTCCAGTACCTTTATACCGTGACGACAAATCTGCCACATACATTGTCACAAATCATGTTTTTCACGAGAGGACCAAACACATTAAGGTGGATTGTCACTTCATTTGTGATGCAATACGAGGAAAGATCGCCACTTCATCGCATCTCCACTGAACTTCAGCTTGTAGACATCTTTACAAAAGCTCTACCGAAGAACGCCTCTCATCTTTGGTCTCCAAGTTGAGCATGATCGACTGATATGTTCCAACTTGAGGGGAAGTGTTAGAATTAATGTTATGTCTTTTTATTTCGACCATGTAATCCTTCAGGGTCATTCCTGTACTTTCCCCTTTATTTACTCTCTAGGGGTTTCCCTCTCTAAAATAGACCCTAAACCGGTGGAATAATATAATGCTTCATTCGTTTCTCCACAGCTGTGAATATTAGGAACGAAGCATATGTCACACGAACACAAACACATGGATTCACAAGTAATGTACACGTGTCTACTCCTAACGACGGGTAAACTTTGATAGGAGGACTAGTTTAAGATTGTCATAATGTTTGGAGCGTAAACTGGCAGCTAGAAGACTAAATGCTTTTCTAGGGGAGGTTGCCTAGTGCTGCTCAATCCGTGATATCGGCAACAGCGATCTTTTACATGTCACACCGATGATGGTTTTATATACATAAGAAGAGTTTAATAAGACGGTTCTTCAACTACTCTATGATAGGAAAGCCGAGGGACAACATTGGTTGTTTGGGATGCAATGCCACATCCACTTCATGAGGACGGCTCGGGGATTTGACATCCATGAGAAATGAACAAAGCTCTTGTTGTGAAGTGGATGGTGCTTATCTGGAAAGATAAGGACAACCTGTTGCATCGTATAATTCACGACAATTTTGGGGTTACTGCTAGTCTGGAGGTGAGAAAAGTATAGTTGAGGTCGCCCTTCAGCTTTTGGAAGGACCTCTACATTGTTATGATGGATGTGGCATCGTTCCTAAGCTCGACGATTGGGAACAAAGAGTGTTTTCATTTCTGGCTCAATGGCTGGATAGAGCAAGGTGCTTTGTGTGATAAATTCCCAAGATTGTTTGCTTTGGTTATGATCAGAGGCGTTGACCATTAATGTTGGTCGTCTACTAGGATTGGGAGGGACATCTGTGTCCTGGGCTTTCCTACCGGTCTTTCGGATCAGCACAATATGGAGTTCGACCACTGCAGATTTAAAAGGGTTTGAGGGCCCCACTTTCCGCAAGATCATTAGGCTTGCCACGAGGGGTTTGCTCTCAACAAAGCCTATAAGGCTACGACTTCCCAAGTTGTTTTGGGAGATATGGTTGTATCAAAAGATTGGAGACTTTACTTCCAAAAAAACTGTTAGAATTCTTTGGAGGAGTCGGGCACCATTGAGGGTGAAGATTTTATTGGAAAGCAAAAAGGGTGCCAAATCTAAAGGCAGGCATCCATAGAGGGTTAAGATTTTTATTAGTTTTTTAGGAGACGAAGGTTTATAACAAGGCCTTTCAGAGAATGTTATATCCTACAGACTATCTCCTGCCCTGTGCGTGGAAAGGAGAATGCATACATGAATCACCTATTCTTTCCTTCCCCTGGCGTGAGGAAGGTCCGTAGGGGAGTCTACGTGGACTTAATGAACCCTAATAATGCTAAGTGATTCTGGAGGAATTTTGGGGCCAATATTTACAATTGAGAACCAAGAGAGCCAAGCCTCTGGCTCTCATCTGCGCTATCTGGCCCGCAAGAAACACACTTCTCTAGAAATTATGTTGAGAATATTGTGCCACATGTGTACAATCCTGTTGATCATGGACCAAGTTCATCTATTTAATAATTTTTATGATGTTTATGGAAGTAGTTGGGTGAACACTGTTTTACTTTTTTTAAATGAGATGTAGTTGAATTGTAGTCTTCACAAACTGCATACACCCACTACGACCTTGGTGCTTTGCTGTTTTACTATTGTGAGCTAATCTTTGTGCAATGTTGTTGACAGGTGCTGTTATGTACTTGTTTAAAGGGGAATTTGGATGTATACTACACACTGGGGACTTTCGATGGGAACCAGAGAGTGCAAGAGCATGCCAAGGAAGGAAGGCTCTAGTTGAAGCTCTTTCTGGAGATAAAGTTGACCTACTCTACTTGGACAATACTTATTGTCATCCTTCATTCTCATTTCCCTCACGAGATATTGCTGCCAGACAAGTAGTTCTCTATTTTTTCCCGTTGTGATGTATATTTACATTCACCAGCTTTCTATATCAAATGCAATATCCGTATTTTTGTTACATTGGCTATAATACTTGCATGACGGATAAAGCTATATTTGATGGTTCGTTTTGGTATTTGCAGGTCATTGACATCATAAAATCATATCCCAACCATGATATTGTTATTGGTATTGACCAACTTGGAAAAGAAGAACTTTTGCTTCAAATAGCTCATTTTCTCAACATTAAGGTCCTCTCTACATTCTTAACGTATATGCCTTCTCTCTATCTTTTCATAATCTTTTAACATCGAAATACATGTCCAAGGGTATCCCCAGTTTGTATATTTTTTTGGTTGGTCCTTATAAAAATATCTCCGACCCTCCCTGGGAAACCAAGCAGGAGATTCGAGCACCGTGCTTTTTTCCATTTTTTTGTTATGCACATATTAATTTTGAAGAAACGATTATGTAGAACAAGACATCAAGAAGATCTAAACGTACTTACTCTTTTGGGGAAGCTACCTTTAGCATGGTTTCTTCATTTTTTTTGACTTGATTGAAAGTTGACTACACAACTTCGTTATAAAAACTCTCCGCCGAATATCATCTTCTATCTAAAAAAATCATTTAATTGGAAAGTAGGACTAAACTCATTAATAACCCTTCAAGTGAATACAAAGATGGTTTAGTCACTGACCACTCAATATAAATCTCTTAATACTCACCTCTAGTTGAGTTTGCCATAATTTGTAACAAAGACAACTCCAGTTGTGCATGCATTACATGACGACCCATGTCATTGTGGGTCAACACACCTTGCAACTGATTGCAATGAGTAGGCAAAATTGAAGGGTCAAAGACCTAGATGATGATGCTTCATTGATATCACTAGCACCAATCAAGTCAGGAGTGCTAGAGCATGTGTAGTCTCTCACAAAATAGACCATTTGACATCTTCGACCCCATGACTTGTCTCCTTACTTCCCTTTGTACTTTATTTGTGCTTTATAAATATGAGATAGGGTGTACACCTTTTGGGTGTACACACCATGATAAGTAAAAAAACCATGTCTCCTCAGTAGGTAATTTGCTCCACCTCTCACAATTATCATAATTAAAATCGTCCTCTCTGACATGAAGGTTTCAAAAAGCGAGTCTTTCACATGTATAATGCGAAAAGAATTGAATAAGATGTTTATTCTGTGGCAATAGGGGTCTTGTTAGGAAAATGTATTTTCTCATAAAAATTTTAAGTTCAATAATTTTTCTCTGACTCAACTCAATAGTCGGATCTTTTCAACATGGATTTAATAAAACTTTTTGCACCCAAATGTAATGAGAAGTTGGCAAGGAATGATGCTACATCGCTGCTCAGATGCAGTTCAAAATTTGCAAGGATTCTCGCATGAGGAATGCGTGCGAGTAAATAAGTTAGTTTTGCTACATCGACACCCAGTTGCAATACAAAATTTACAAGGGCTCTCACATGATAGACACATGCGAGTGAAGAAGTTAACCCAAAAGAGGTTGTAAAAAAGTTGAGGATAGGCAGTTGGAATATTGGTACTTCGATTGGTAAATCGATGGAGATAGTAGATACGATGGAAAGAAGGAAGATTCAGACGCTACATCTCCGAGAGACAAAATGGGTTGGAGACAAAGAAGGGAAATCGAGAAGACATGCATTAAATTATGGTATTCGGGAAAAAAGGGTAAGAATTGGTGTTGGAGTGGTCGGTCATAAGGATCTGAAGGATAATGTGGTTGGGGTGCAAAGATTTGGGATCGGATCATTTTACTTAAATTGATGTTGGAGGAATAAATTATGAATATAATCTCAGTTTATGTACCACAAATTGGTTTAGTTGAGAAGATTTGGATGCAATTATGCAACGAATCCCACACAAAGAGATGATTTGCCTAGGTGGAAATCTTAATGGACGTGTGGGAAAAGTTACTTTCAGGTATTCTAGTATCCATGGAGGCCATAACTTTGGGGATAGAAATGAAGAGGGAAAAGTCATTCTGGATTTGTTACAGCTTATGACATTTTCATAGTAAATGTGTGGAGAGAGAAAGAGATGAGAGAATGCCATAATTTATCTATTCATGAGGCCATAAGGTTCTCTTATATAGAGGAGAAATCCGTTGAACAAGTTACATAGTGTAGACAAAAGGAAAATAGAATACACAAAAAGGATAGAAGATACTAATATCTTAACACTCCCTCTCAAGCTGGAGCGTAGATATCAATCAAGCTCAACTTCGAACAACATCTCTAGAATGACCCTTTAGCTAGAGCCTCGTTAGAGTCTTGGTGAACACGTTTGTTGTCTGTTCACATGAGCTGGCATGTGAGGTAGAAATGAAAACCTTTTGGATCATGTCTCGAGTGTAGTGACAATCTACCTTGATACGGTTGATCCTCTCATGGACGACTGGGTTGTTGGCAATGAAAAGAGCAGTTGTTATATTGGAGGTGCATGGAAAGAGGCACCTCAACAACTAGTCAGTCAAAACGGATCCTACCCACATCATCTCTATATTCCCCTATGTCATAGCTATATAATCTGATTCTGCACTAGATCTGGCAACCACCATCTGGTTCTTGCTCTTCCATGATACCAAGGAGCTTCCTATGAACACTGCAAAGTCAGAGGTAGACTTCCTGTCCTTAGTAGAACATCCCGCATAATCTGCATCTACGCAAGCCATAACGGCAAGGGATGTACCTCTACTAAATAAAAGACAAGTGCCAGATGAGGTCTTCTGATATCTTAGATCATGTGGACTGCATCCATATGTGCCTGTTTAGGTTGTGCTATGAACTGACTCACTTGGCTCACTGCAGAGGATATATCTGGCCCGGTGATGATCATGTATAGGAGCTTCCCAACGAGCTCCCTGTACATCCTCTTATCTACGTCCTTAGTGTCTTCATTATATAGATTCATGCTTGGGTCCACATGGGAGTGGTGGCAGGCCAGCAATCTGCCATGTTCGTTTCAGAGAGAAGATCCATAATGCACTTCTTCTGGGTCATCACAGGACCTCATTGGTTCCTGACAAACTCCAGTCCAAGGAAGTAACATAGACTGTCAAGGTCCTTGGTTACAAACGGCCGACCAAGGAACACCTTAGCTGCTTGAATGCTCTACACATCATCCCATGTAATAATGATCTCATCAACGTAAACCAGCATAACAACAATACCTCTACAAGACTTCTAAACAAATAATGAATAATCTGCAGCTGATCTCACAAACCCCTGCTGCTTTATCAAGTCTAAGAGCTTCTGAAACCATGCTCTTGGACTCAACGAGAGGATATCTCACACAACTATGTTTGACTTTACGCAAGGCAATAGGCCACCCCAAATCATCCTCCTGTGGTGGTCCCTACTCTTCCTTTATATCTTCCTGCTCATCTTGTAAATGTTCCTTTTCACCATTCACATTACCAGTGCCATCGATTGAAATCAATATTTCAGAATTTACCTGAGGCGTGCTGGATGTTGGGAAAGACATTGGAGTATAGAGAACATGCTATATTTGTAGGAAGTGGAAGAACAATATCATCCCCAGAATCAGAGGGACTCAACTTGTCACTTGTAGGAGTATAATACATGATGGACTAAAAAAAGCAACTCCGACACTGACATAGTATTTTCTGTGACATGATCAAAACACCTATATCCCTTTTAGGTATGAGAGTACCCAACAGATATACATTTGACAGCTCTAGGAGCAAGCTTGTCACGACCTGGATGCATAAGATGAATAAATGCCGCACAACCAAAGAACCGTGACATAAGGGAGAAAAGGTCCTTCTCAGGAAAAGCAAGAGAGAATGATGCATTTTCACCCATAATGATAGAGGGCATCATATTAATTAGGTAACATGTCATCACAACAGAAGTAATACAGAGCCGACTTTGTATGAGAAGAGTCCTGGTGATGTCCAGAAAGTGACGATATTTTTGTTCAACAACACCGATTTATTGAGAAGTATAAGGGCACGACGTCTGATGGATAATGCCTTGCGAGCTAACGAATTGGGACAGTTGTATAGTATAGAACTACAGAGCATTGTCAGAACGAATGTATTTAATAGAAGTAGAGTAAAGATTCTTCATTTCAATTATAAAATTCTGAATCATGGTACTAGCATCATACTTATTCTTTAACAAAAAGGCCCATGACATTTTGGAAAAGTCATCCGCATCAACCAAATAATACCAATACCCCTGATGATCAGGGACACAACTAGGACTCTACATCAAAATGAAAAAGCTCAAAAGGACTTTGACTGCCACGACCTTGACACTTGAAAAGCTAGACTGGTAATGCTTTCCAAATTGACATGGTTCACACTGAAACTTGAACTTGATAGAAATGCCAGGGATGAGATGACATATCCTCTGCAACAGAAGATGACCAAAATGGAGATGCCAAGTGTATGGAGAAATCGATTCAGTAGAAAGAGAGCTAGCACCGGCATAAGGAGATCAAATCAACCTGTAAAGCTCTTCATGCCCACGGCACATCCAATCACCCTGCACATGAGTGTATCCTGAAAAATAAGGTAAGCGGGGTCAAATATGATTCAACAATGTAAATATTTTGTATTATTTATATATACATATTTTTTGGATGGATCTCTCAAGGAGGTCCATCCCACCGTTTTCTTAAAAAAAACTTTTGTAATATGACTGATAGACAATAAATTCATTGAGAATTCTGATGCATGAAGAACATTCTGTAGGCATATGGAGGGAGTCAAATGGACCTCCCCCTGTCCAGTAATGGGAGAATGTGTCCCGTCAACAATGACCGCTAAACTACCATGTTATACATGGTTATAAGAATCGAACTGTGAGTGATCTCCATGTATATGGTGAGAAGCTCTCGAGTCCATGATCCATTCTGAAGGATCTAATCGAGTGCGACTAGTAAATGCATGAGTAATGCCTGAAGTGCCAGTGGAGATAGAAGCAACAATGTTTGATGGCCTAGTAGAAACATTAGAAGATCCAACAGGTGGGGACATGATCTCTCTCAGTTGAGCAACAAAATCATCAAAATGGTGATCTGTAGAATGCGGAGCAGTCTGGATCCGCTCAGAAGCACGGGCTGATGATGGAAAGCCATGCTTGAAATAGCACGTGTCCTCTGAATGACCGGACCTGTGATAATATGAACAAAGTTGACATGGACACGCGCCTCTTCTGCCTATGTGCCCTGTCCTCTGAATTGAGGCAAACCTCCTTTACCACGGGAAGCTGCCATAGCCGATGTCGTCTAAGAAGATGCAACATAGGGGATGCTCAGTCTGCTCAGCCTGTGGTATGCCTCTTCCATAAGCGGTATAGTGGCATCTGTGAGTAACTGAGAGCGGGCTGAGTAATACTCCTGGTTAATGGCTGTCAGAAAGACTCCAGTCATAACAGAATCGTGATAGGCCTTGTGCTGCTCTGGTGAGTCTGTCAGAGGTATGTACCTATGGAGTCTCTCAAGCATATTCCTAAGAGATGTCTACAAGGTACGAAGAGGATGATAACCCTGTTTGGACGTAAAAATATCATGCTAGAGTTGCAAGATCTTCGTCTCATTCCTCGCTTGAGAGTACGTCAATGCGAGGATGTCCCGCATTGCCTTCACCATGTGTTGACTCAAGATATCATTAGATATTTCCTTAGAAACGATACTAGACAAACTTTTGCATAAACATCATTGGTCTCTCATTAGGCATTGGTCTTAGTCTTATCGACCAGCTCATCTTGCGTTAGAATATGCTTCTTACCATGGCTCTGCAAGAGATTCATGAACTACATCGCCCACAACCCGTAGTTTGTGCCATCCATCTTAACAATAGGTGCCGACCAACCTTTAAAGGAACATGTGGATTGAATATCAAGCATGTTTTGAGAAAGTGCCAGATTTGTACATGACTGGGCTCACAGACATGTGATATGGTGTCTGCACGAACATCAAGGGGGTGGTTGTGGGTGTATGCTTATACTATAGCCAACCCTAAGCGAACTCGTCTGTGGTATGGGTAGTGTTTGGGTGATGCTGTGTAGCGCTACGTTAGCATTGGGTAGCACCTGGGTGGCACTGGGTAGTGCCTGGGCAGTGACTGGGTAGCATCTGGGGGGTACTAGGGTAGCTCTGGTAGCATTGGGGAACCCATCGAGGCCTCGTGCAAGATCCTTAGACGAGGAAGAAGGGTCCGCGTAGGGCTTGATGTTGACGGAGGCTGGTGGTAGAGATGGATTTTAGTTTAAGTCTCGATCTAGGACCGTTGCTTTGATACTATGTGGAGAGAGATGGGAGAATGCAATAAGTTATCTATTCATGATGCCATATGGTTCTATTATCTAGAGGAGACACCTATTGGGCAAATTACATAATGTAGATAGAAAGAAAATAGAATACATAAAAATGATAGAAGATAACTAATATCTCAAAAAGAAGAGGGATGATCATTTGATTACTTATAAGATTGGCTCGACTAAAATACTGATATATTACTTTGCGACAAGGAGAAGAGATCGGTTGTGTTGTAAAGACTGTAAAGTAATCTCAGGAGAGAGCTTGACATCTCAGCATCGCTTGCTAGTCATTAATGTGCAAATAAAAGGGTTGGTAAAGAAAAGGATGGTTCCCAAGATCATTAGAACTAAATGGTGTAATCTTCAATTGAAGCAGTGAAGTTTTAAGGAAATCGTTTTAGAAGACTTATCTTGGGATTATAACTGAATTGCAAACGAGATGTGGGAGGCGGTAGCATCTTGTATCCAGAGGGTAGTCAAAGAGGTGCTAGGAGAGTCGAAAGGAGTTTCGACCAAAAGGAGGTTTGGTGGTGGAGTGAAGGGGTGCAAGAGAAGCTTAAAATCAATACAAGTGACCTATTGTGGACAATCTTGTAGAAGAGACAAGTGACCTATACTTGAATCATATAAATGATATATATGATGGTGCTTCATCTTGTATAAAGATTCGGTCTGGGAAGATTGACTATTTTATGGGAGTATGTTAACAAAAGGTGGTCTAACTCAGAAGAAGGGAGAGCGAAGATCTGCGCAATTATTTGGTCCCCATGGTTAGCTAGGAATGGTGTGGTCATTGAGGGAGCAAGGGTTTATTATGAGAATGTAATTGGCACACCAGGGCCTTCTTTGAATCACGACAGATGTAATTATCTATTTACCTATTTATATATATTTTTTGAATGGACCTCTATAGGATATCCATCCCACTGTTTCTAAAAAAAAGTGTGACTATTTTAACATCAAGATTGGTCTGCATCAAGGTTCAACTTTGAGTCCATTCCTTTTTACTTTAATTATGTATGAGTTGACTAGTCACATTTAGGATGAGATACTTTGATATATGTTGTTCGCCGATGATTTGTGTCAAGGATGCAAAAAGCGGTCTAAGCGGCCTTTTAAACGGCCTTTTAAACGTATGCGGTGCCTGACCGCATCGTTTAACCAAAAGCGGCCCATAAACGGTCAGGCCGCATAAACGGCCTTAAACGACCGTTTAAACGGCCTTAAGCGGTCTTATGCGGCCTTTTAAGCGGTCTGAAACATCCCTTTAAGAACATGGATATACTTTTTTCAAAGGATCACCATTATCCATGACTTTTTGGATTCATGCTATGAATTGTAATTGTTTATCTTGTCTATTTTGACATTTAGATGAAACATTTCCTTGAATTTGACAATATTTGATATATATATTGTGAATATGTGATTATATTTTTCTTATTTATTTATATTTTTTATTAATTATATGTATTTAATAATTTTTATTAATTAAAAATGCAAAACCGCATAACCCGTTTAATTTCCGTTTAAAGTCCCGCATACCGTTTAATCAGTAATCAGTGGCCCTACCGACTGAATACCGCATACCGCTTTTTGCAACCTTGATTTGTGTTGATTGATGAGACAAGAGATGCAGTAAATGAGAAGCTGGAGGTTTGGAGACATGCTTTAGAAATTAAATGATTTCGTATAAGTAGGGCTAAAACTGAATATATAGAGTGCAGGTTTGATGTAGCAACGGTGAAGGAATCATAGTGAAGATGGGAGACGATAACATTCAGAAGAAAGATTCTTTAGATACCTGGGATCTATCTTGAAACATGATAAGGAAATTGATGGAGATGTTACTCATAGAATAAATGTAGGTTGGCTAAAGTGGAGAGGAGCCTCCACCGTTCTTTGTGATATAAAAATTCCTTTGAAAGTTAAAAGAAAGTATTACAAAGAAGCCATGAGACCTGCTTTGCTCTATGGCTCAGAATGTTGGGCTGTGAACGATAAACATGTGCAGAGAATGACATTAGCAGAAATGAAAATGCGAAGGTGGATGTGTGATCATACACGAAAAGATCGGATTCAGAATGATGTGATTAGATGGAAAGTTTATGTAGTTTCGATATAGGATAAGATGAGAGAAAACCGCTTAAGATGATTCGGCCATTTACAAAGGAGGCCGATTGGTGCTCAAGTTAGAAGATGCAAGATTTGGGATGTTGAGTCGGCTAAGAGAGGGCGAGGAAGACCCATGAAGGGTTGGAATGAGACTATCCAAAGGGATCTTAGTTATTTGAATTTAAACCTGAGGATGACCCAAAATAGATATGAATGAAGGCAAAAAATCCATGTAGCCGACCCCACTTAATTGTGTGAAAAGGCTTTGTTGTTGTTGTCGGCAATATTTTTTCTCTTCACTTGTACGAATCCACTTGACTTCATATATTTAAAATGATTTTTTATGAAATCACAAATCAGATCATTTCTCCTTTTTCAACAAAGGAAACATGAATCTATAGAACTATTTCTCTCTTAACCCAAATTTAATACTAAACATTTCCATAAAGGATATAATTGACAATTCTACGTTGGACATTATCACTATTTTTGCAAGGGATCCTACATGAAAAATGTTGCTAAATTGACCCCATGAGCTATTTTATATGTGACTACGTACCGAACCAAAATAAAATAATTTTATTTATCTAGAGTAGAAACCCTAGAATACATGAAACCAATGGGAAAATTACGTAGATATCTACCATGTTCATCTTGTAAGAACAATTCTTATGTATATAGTCTGTTCCCATGAGCTGACATGAGATGTAGAGATGAAGCCTTATGTATTATGTCTCTCTAGTGTAGTGGCAATCCACCTCGATGTGTTTGATCCTCTCATGGAATGCTGGATTGTTGGCAATAAACGCTACATCCTGATTGTCATATAGTAGCCATATGTTGGGATGTCAATCCGGGTATACCCATTGGGTTCTCGACCCAAACCTGCTCCATTTAAAGACCCGAAATCCACCCCATTTATTTTGGACAGGTTTGGATCTTGAATTTACTTCCCATGCAGGTATGGGTATGGGTTTGGGATTGCCTTATGGGTTCTCGAACCCGCACCGAACCTGTATAAATATAAATATAAATATAAATATGTGTATTGCATTTAGTCAAACTCATCAAATCTACTTCTTATCTAACATGTATCAATCTGCATATATAAAAACATAACTCAATTTTCTCCTTTATAGCCATTTATTTATACTCAACTATCTTTTTGTATCTTCAACAAATAAAAATCATCAACTCAAAAGAGTTAAACACCAATGTATATAAACTTTTAACATTCCTACACATTACACATCTTTGTGTACCGCCATATTACATGATCTTCTCTATTTAATCTATGTGAGAAAATCTTATGTACATTTATTAATAAATTAAAATTTTATTATGTCGAATATATGTGTATCCATTGGATACACGAGCATCTGTCGGGTATATGGGTACCCGCTAGAAATTACCTGTTCATTAAATGAACGGGTATGGGCAGTGATTTTATAAATGGGTACAGGTTTAGGAATATTGATATCCGTCCCAAACCCGACCAGTTAACATCCCTAGCCGTATGGAAGAGGTGTGTCAATAGTCAGGTCAGTCAAAATAGACTCAACCCACATCATCTCAATGCTTCCTCATGCCATGTCTCTTACTTCTATCTAGCATTGGATCTAACCACAACTATTTACTTGTTACTTTTCCATGAGACTATTGAGCTCCCAATAAGAACAACAAATACTAAGGTTACTGTCTTTTGGGCATTCTGCATAGTCAAGGTCTGCGCAAGCCATGATCTCAAGAGATGCATGCTTATATTCCTAATTTCGTATGTTTCACGCGAAGATGAAAAATGTTGAGATGGACCACCTTTATTCGCAATGCTGTCCTTGAAGGGAGATTGCTAATGCTACTCACAATTTTTGAGTTATAATTTATGTTAATTTTTACTAAACGCCTTCCCCAAAGTCATGATTTTCTATGTGATAAGTTGGTATGATGGACATCTATTGTTCTAGCTCGAGGGGGAGTGTTATTAGTAGTTCCTATTTATGTATCCTTTCATAGTTATTATCTTCGTAGATGCTTCTTTTGATTCACCCAACACATTTCTTCTATAGAATGGTTAGGATTTCACAAAGGTTTGCCTATGACAACATATTTTCAACAATCTTTGAGCTATGCTTTTCGTCAGCTAGTTCATGACCATTTAATTAACCTATTTCCATTTTGAGAAATTAGCATTCTTTTTTATGTAACACTACACCGCCACCAACGAAGCCTTCTCCCACATTAAGTAGTGTATATGAGACACTAATATCAAGAATATATACTGTTTTCCTCAAAGCCCTAAATGTCGGTTTCGGTCACCATTTCGGCAACCGACCAAAACGGAATTTCGGTCGAAATTCGACGGAATTTTCGATCGTTTTTTTGTACTAGGACCCTCATATTTCGGTCATTTCGGCCATTTCGGTCGAATACCGATTTCGACAGGATATCGATATTCGACAGAAATTCGACCGAATTTCGCTGAAATTTGAGGCTATGGTTTTCCTCCCTCTAATAAAAATCTTGAATGTCCTCAAGAACTAGGAAATAGATACCCGTAGATTTTTTGGGGATAAAGAGGGTGTGTGATTTGGATTGATTCATTAAAAAATAAATTACAATGTTCATGAATAAAGGAGAGTCTTGGCATGATCGGCCACAATCTCAACATACTAGCGATCATTATTGAAAATTACTCGATTACGATAGAGCAAGATGGCCCATAACTATACACCTCAAATGCTTCATAATTGGTTTGAGCTAATCCAAAAAGCGAGAATCTAAGAACACTACCAAATATGAAGTGTCCATCTATTTCTAAAAAAAAGTGTCCATCTACTATGGAATAGATGCTTCCCTCCAAATATCTCTGGCATGACAACAAGTGAGGAAAGGTGCTTCAACTTTTCCGGCTTGGCTTCACTAAGAGGGCTTTCCGCCTCGACTTCAAGAGAGACCTAGCTTTGTGAACTTTGATCATTAAATGACTAGCCTTTACAACCTTAGAAAACTATTCACCCTTAAAGGTTATAGAGATATTTTATATTCATGTACCTTTTTCCTTATTATTCTTTATTTTTGTTTATCTTATGTAATTTACCCACAGGTCTCTCCTCTATATAAGAGAGCTTAGGGTTCTCAGGAAATACAACATTCATTTTCTTTTTCCCAATATGGTATCGTAGCGATGATTGTAGGCCGCAACTCTCGTACCTGAGAAAACTTTAACCCTAACTCCACCCGCCAAGCCCTCTCTCTACACACCGTCGTCGTCGTCGGTTTCTCCCACGCGGTTGGCCTTTCTCTTCTGCCACCGCCGACCCTGCCCTGTAGCTGCCAACCCTTCCTCTTCCGCCGCCAGCCCTCATCTTTTGCTGCCGACCCTCTTCTTCATCGTCGGCCCTCCCAACGGTTCTCTCACGTCGAGGGCCGCTCGTATTGATGGATTTGATTGCATAAGTCTACACATGCAATCAAATCTCTATGTCCGTGCAACCAAATTTCTATTGGTCTACAAAGGCCTAGTTTTCTTCATCCGACAATATGTCAGAGAGCAAAGTCGATATCCTTGCCAGACATGCTTTCAGCGGTCCAACGTCAATTGTCAAGATGGACAGGATGAACTGCGAGCTCTGGGCCATGTAATTCATGAGCTTTATGCAGTCTACGGGTAAGAAACATATTCTTACTGAGGAAGAGATGACTGAGAAAATATGAGTCAATGCCTCGTGGGAGGAAGATGATGCGTATGCCAAGGTCTGGCTTTCTGGTACATTGATGATTGAGATTGCCAATGATGTGTTACATCAGCTCACCGCCAAGGCGTTGTTGGATATCCTCACAACCTTTTATTCCCAAGCGAGGAATGTGACTAAGATCCTGTACCTACAACATAATATATTTACCATCAAGCAAAACAGACAGCCCGCCCATTCTCTATACACGTCCCTGCGTGGAATGTTTGAGAAGCTGCACAGTTTCATGTCCCTCACATCTACTCCTGAGCAACAGAAGACATATAGGAATGCCACCATGGTCGGTGTATTCCTTACAGCACTTGATCCTGAGTATGAGACGACTCATTCATAAATACTGGCGGATGCTATTATTCCTCTCATGGAGGAAGCTTTCCGCAGACTCAACAGGATCACTGTTCCATCTACTGCCTTTAGTCAGACTTCTTCTGCGATGGCGCCTCTTGAGGTAGAGGGGGTTCTTCTCAGTTTCGTGGACGTAGACCTCGTGGAAGAGGATATCGTATTTTTCAGCATTGCACATATTGTCATCGCGCTGGACACACAGAGAGGATACATACTACTCCAAGCATGGTTTTCCTGCACCGGCTCATGTAGCAGAGCAAATAGACCGTGCTGTTGCTTCTTCAGATCAGAGGTATGATGACCTCGTTGCTCAATTGAGGGACATTATGCCTTCGGGGAGTTCCTTAGCTTCTTCGCCTACTCCAGGAGGCCACTCAGATGTTGCAGCTTCTGCCTCAGCCAGTACCTCAAGTAGCATTTATGCCCGTACCTCTTGTCATGGACTTGATATTACTGATTGGATTATGGACTCTGGGGCTACACATCACTTGTGTGGAGACAAAGATCAGTTTACAACTTACAACTTACAGACAGATTCCTCCAGGGAGGACAATTGTCATTGCTGATAGGACTCACTGCCCGATCACCGGTCAGTGTGAGTGTAGTTTGACGCCTTCGATGCATCTGCAGAATGTGTTGCATACACCGAACCTTTCTATGAATTTATTGTCTATTAGTCATATTACGGAGGATTTGCATTATAAAGCTATTTTGATTCCATCGTCTCTTGACATTCTTCTGGACAGTGTGATTGGTTATGACCGTGAGTAGGGAGGTCTCTATCTCCTGGTCCGAACTCCTTATGCTAGCCTATCCTCCCATTCCACAGGACTTGTCTCCTCCTTCATATGGCACCTACGCTTTGGTCATCTTCCATTCCAGAAGCCGTGTCAAGTCCTTTAGATCTCACCTCGTTCTGCCTTTGAATGCGAGGCGTGTTAGTTGGGAAAACACCATCATTCTGTATTTCGCAATCGTCAGAGTCGAAGCAATAGCTCTCCTTTTGAGTTGTTTCATGTTGACATTTGGGGTCCAAGTCGTCGCTGATCACCAGGGACACATGTTTATTTAGTTACTGTTAGAAAATAGAGAATGCGGAAGCGAAATGATAAACAGAGCATAAACTAGAAAGAATAAAACTTGGAAGAACACGAAGATTTTTACGTGGAACCCTACTCCCTAAGTAGCGGGATGAAACCACAGGAGAAGCCCTCAAAGGGGCATATATTCTATTGAACTTTCTCATCTTACTAAAGGGATGTGGGGTTCTATATATAGCCCCCACTGAGTCTCCACATCTCCAAACTGGTAGATGTGAGATTAAACAACTGGATGGGGTAAATGGATCTTGGAGAGTTCCATTTACCCATCTCCCATACATGTGATACATATAACGAATACTCCAACACTCCCCCTCAAGATGGAGCATGCAATGCTCAGCTTGGACAAACAGAAAGAAAATCAACTCACGTTACATGACACTACTGACAATATCAACTCAATGCATACAACTTTCGGCTGCTGTCGAGGGCGTTGCTTCTCATGCCGTGCAGGTGAGGAGGACGAACGAGCTGGATTGTGAGTCAATTGAATCTCCTTGTCGGATAGCATGTGCTCTGAACTGCGCCTGTCAGAGTCACTGCAATTGAAATGAGTCTCCTCGTCGGAGTACTCTGGTCCGCCACAACATGTGGACAACTGCTCCATCTCTGAAAAGGGTCGAACTGAAAGGCTGTGGAGTGAAATCCTCGTCGGAGTCCACGGTCGCTGGAGAATGGAGTTTGAAGAAGTCTCGTCAGAGAACTGGGTCTCTCCCATCTGGCACAGAGAATGGTACTCTACTATGGAGTCCCTATGATACTACTTGAAAACACTTGCCCACATGGTATAGGGAATGGTCCTCTACTCTGGAGTCCTTATGGCTCGCATGAAAACTCTGGCCGAATCAACAAGAATGATGGGGACCACAAACAAATGATGGCACATATGTGCACATCTGAAAAGACCGCATACTCATACGTGTCTGAAATTGAAGACTCGGAATATGATGTCGAGTCTAAAAAATGCGCATCAAATTGTGGACTCGGAATCTGAAATTCTAGTCTGAAACTACGTATGGAGAATCTTCATCTGCAGAACTGTAGAATCCAAACAACTGGCTGGTCTGGAATATCATATCTAAATCCGTAACAGACATGTGACTCTACACAATACTCCTCCTTTCTCCCATACTTGTCGGAAAACATGGACATCGATCAAGTTGGAAGAACACAAAGAAATGGGGGGGGGGACATCACTTAGCCGATAATATTATTTTCTCGGTTTTCTCAATAATTTTTTTCTTTCAGCTATTTCATTTTTTGTAAATAGCCGTCACAACAATTTCCTCAAATAAGTCGTCCAATCTTTTGTTTTTTTGCCTTTCTCCTTTTTCTTTCCTTTCTTTTTGCATTTTTTCAAAAGTAAGACCATTGCCCACTTGGGCCCTGTATCAACCCTCTGTTAGGCTCCACTAAACAATTTTTCTTTTTTTTTACGCAACATGTGCCAAACTGGGCTTTAGATTTTTTTTTAAAAAAAACGACCATTGAGCCCTAGGGTTCCCAAGAAGGGACCCCACCTCTCAAAGCGGAAACAACTGCCGCAAGGAGTAGCACCGTGATGGCGTGCGAGGGAAACTCGGGTGGCACCGTCTGGCTGGGCTTGTGCCAGCCTGCAATATGGGTCGCTGCTAGCTGTAGCTGGAGAAGAGGAAGATCCATATTGCGTCGAAGATGAAGAGGTGGCGTTGCTGGAGGGATCTTGCCGCCGTCGGAAGATGGCACTGGAGTTCTTGCGCCAAGAAGCGCTGCTGCTCAAGAAGTCAAGGGCAGCGGGGAGATGTGGAGATTTCGCGTAGAGGGCTAGGGCTCGCACGAAGGAGGGTGCGATCTGGAGTTGCGCCGATCGGGGCAGGAAGGAAAGTACTCGAGTAGAGGACCTCTTACACGAGGAGGATGGGTCCTCCACTGGGGCCGAGTCTTCCGCATGGAGATGGTTCGAGCATCGTTTGGAGATGGTTCGAGCGCCATGCTGTCTGCCCTGGTCTCCAGATCAGATACTGGGAATAAGACTGCATTCTAGGCATCGAGCTTCCTCTGGGCTTTGCTCGTGAGATGTAGGCGATGGTACGCGCAAGGTTGCGTGAAGAACTTCAGCCATTGTTGGTTGGGACTTTTTGCGTGCTAAAGGAGCTTCGCCTGGTTGCATCGCCTGGGTCAAGAGAATGCTACAAGGTCGGATTGGTGGCACGAGGATTTACACAGACTTATGGAGTGAATTATCTGGACACTTTTTCTCATGTTGCTCGTCACTGCACTCTACCTGTCCTTTCAGTTGTTGTGGTATGTGATTGGCCTTTATATCTGCTAAATGTTAAAAATATATTTTTGTATGGTGATCTCTAGGAGGAAGCCTACATGTAGCAGCCTCCGGGGTTTGCTGCTGAGGGGAATGTCCACAAGTTTGTAGACTTCACAAGGCAATATATGGCCTTAAGTAGAGTCTGATGGCATGGTTTCAGAAGTTATCATATCTGAATGAAAAGCATGGGTTTAAAATGTCCAATGTAGGAATGTCAATCTGGGTCTACCCATTGGGTATCCGACCCAAACCCGCCCCATTTAAGGACCCAAAACCCGTCCCATTTACTTTTGGACGGGTTTGGGTTTTGAATTAACTACCCATGCGGGTATGCGTACGGGTTTGGGATTGCCTTATGGGTACCCGAACCCACCCCAAACCTGAATAAAAAATATATATAAAGATATATGTGTATGTTGCATTTTAATCAAACTAGACCCAAATTCATTTCATATCTAATATGTATCAATCTACATGTATAAATATCAAACTCAATTTTCTCCTCTCCATCCATTTTTTCTTATTTAACTAACTTTTTGCATCTTCAATAAATAAAAACTATAAATACAAAAGAGTTAAACACTTAACATATATAAACGTTTAATGTTCTCTATAAATTGCACATTTTTATGAATCACCATATTACACAATCTCACTCTATTTCGTCTTTCTGTGAAAATCTTGTATACAGTTACAAATAACTTAAGATTTACCTTGTCGAAGATATGGGTATCCATTGGGTACACGGGTATCCGACGGGTATATGGGTACCCGCTAGAAATTACCCGTTTAATAAATGGGCGGGTATGGGTAGTGATATTATAAATGGGTATGGGTTTGGGAATAGTAATACCCGCCCCAAACCCGACCCGGTGACATCCCTAGTCCAATGCAGATCATTCACTATTCGTACAGAGAACACCCATAGAGACAATTGTTATCATCCTGTACATTGCGGATATAATTGTTACAGGTGATGATGTGCAGGGGGATAAAGAAGACAAATGAATTTCTGGGTCATCAGTTTGTTACCTAGAATCTTGATATCCTGAGGTATTTCTTAGGGTTATAGTTTGCCAAGAATACACAGTGATCCTAGCATGAGGTTGTATGAGTGATGATACATGAGGTTGACAAGAGGAGGTATTGAGAGTTGGTGGAAAAGCTTCTCTATGTTACTATCACTAGACTTGATATCTCCTTTGCTGTGAGTCGGGTGAATCAGTTTATGGAGCAACCCAGATAGGTACACATGGATGCTATATATATGATATTGAGGTACCTAAAGTCTTCTTCGGGTGCAGGTCTGTTATTTAAGAAAGGAGCACCTCTTTCTATTTCTGCATGTGTTGACTATGCAGCGTGTCCTAAAACAAGAAATCTACCTCAGGCTTCGCTGTATTTGTTGGTAGTTCTCTTATTTCATGGAAAAGTAAGAAACGACCTATTGTTGCTAAGTCAAGTGCCGAATTTGAATATAGGGCAATGACACAAGCAAATACTGAGATGATGTGGGTTCAAGCAGTGCTAGTAGACTTGCATATAGATGTACCTCTTCCTATGCAGTTACAATGTGACAAACGAACCACCCTATTTATTGCAAACAATCCTACATTTCATGAAAGGATAAAGCACATTGAAGTGGACTGCCATTATACAAGAGACATGATTCCAAAGGAATTGATTTTTACCTCTCATGTCAGTTCAATAGATCAATCTGTTGATATCTTCACCAAGGCTTTGCTCAGAGGACCATTCTAGAAGTGTTCATCCAAGCTTAGCATGATTGACATCTATGCTCCATCTTGAGGGGAAGTGTAAAGATAGTTTATATTCCTGTACCTTTTTCCTTATTATTCTTTATTTCTGTTCGTCTTATGTAATTTACCACAAGTCTCTCCTCTATATAAGAGAGTCTAGAGTTCCCGGGAAATACAACATTCATTTTCTTTTTGCCAACAGAGGTGCCTTGTAACTCCGAACTAATTTACAATCTCACGATGTGTCGCTACTCGCTAGCAAAGCCTTAAATGTTGATTTTGATTGCATATCAGTGAACCGGGGAAACAGACATATTGGCACTGAAATTGGCCTCAAGGTTGTGAAACGGCAAAGCAGCATTACCAAAATTTGCCAGCCAACCCAGCAAAATCGAAATATCAACAAAATATCAGCGAATGTCACTGACATTTCAAGCCATGCACTAAAGTCAAAAGTAGGAGAGCTAACGAAGCGGAGTATGCCTTCTCTAAGAAATTCCAATCCCGTTGAACCCAATGGTCCTGAATGAAGAGGGACTATAGATTTGGTCATGGTTGTCCATCATAAAAAGATCAAGCAAACATTGTCCATAGAAGAAGAGTGGACGGTTGTTAATAAAAAGATCAAGCAAACATTGTCCATAGAAGAAGAGTGGACGGTTGTTACTTACGTCCCATCACACCAGGCCTTTAAAACGAGCAGGGCATGGTCCAAAGCCAATGCATACAGATGCAGGTAACAGGTATGCGGAGACCATTGCCGTGTCGATCATCAGTTCAGAATCTAAAGGTGCACGTCACCAAGCATCAACTTCATTTGCGTTGACATCTTAGGGAGAATAGAGCAAAATGCCCTTCCAGAAAGAACTTTTCATACAATTGAATCGGGAGGAGTAAACACTGCCACTCAAAAGTTTAAGAACACACTCCACTAGAAGTGCCTTTTTATCTCCATTAGCCTCCAAATCCCCAGCCTACCCTCATCCTTGGATGTCACTGAGCCCAGCCAACAAGCGGAATACTATGAGGGGTTCCATTCTTAGTAGGATAGTAGGGGTCCTGATGCAACCATGAATAATTGATTATCAAAGGAAAGAAGCTTGTTCACATAAAATGGCATTAACCAATTATAATTAGGTGACCCAGAAACTCCCACAATGTATGTCATGAGAATGATATATTCAGATCACTAGGGGCCTACTGGGTTGGGCTGGGTTGGGGTATCCTCCTGTAAATAGTAGCTGTTTGGAGGGTTGGGATGATTGGAATAATAATTGTTATGTGATGTGATATTGATTATGTGTTATATTAACTTTTTTAATGATTATAATATGTTTTTTATGTTAATAAGTGTATTTGAACATGGTTAAAAACCATTATACTAAAGAAATTGTAAGGTCAATACAAGTAATCCTAACCCAGGAATGCAGGGTTGGAGCTAAGGTTATGCTAGGGTACCCCGGTGTACCTGGCAACCAAATAGGCCCTAGGTTGTGTAGAATTATATCCAAGCACGCTTCTGTTCTCAGAAGTCCCTTTTTTTGAGAGACCTGCTCTTAAGTCATGCATGTCCTGAGATGTGGGGTGCAATTAGGGAATACATGTAGGGTGAGATATGGCCGCATGTGGTGAGATACAGGGATACAATCAAGTGCTAATATTGCATGCATGGTCTGACGGTGAGGGGCACGTGGTGCAAATGAAGTGCATGTGGAGGTGAGCGTGAGGCCTCTGGTGAGGATGCTATGCATTCACGTACTTGGGTACCAATTAGGACTTGGAAGGATATATTGGCCTATATTATCAAGAAAAACTTATCCTCTCATTTCTAGTGGTTAAAAAGGGAAAAATTTCAAGACGACACAAAAGGAATAGGAAAGCTCAAAACAATAGTGTTAATTGAAGTTTATGTTATGAATGACTACAATCTTGTAACCGTAAAACATGTGGAGGTACACATTGGGGATTTGATTGGCTACAGCTGATAAATTGCAAATCAAGATTCAGTTGTACGGCCAAACCCAGAATTCATACTCACTCCCCTAAAAAAGATGCATCTTCATCGAGTTTGTCTGATGGAACATGAAATTACCATCCTTTTAAAAAGGAAAATTTCTGGCATGTTAGGTAAACAAGGTAAACAACCCACTTTAAGTAGGGTTAGCTACATGGATTCTTGCTCAAATCCATGTTAAAAGATCCGATTATTTTTTACGCTGGCTGTCGGCTACCTAATGCAACCTCCATAACGTAGGATTTGAACCCTCGTCTTTTGGGTGGTAGGCATGTTGTCGAAGAATGATCCGAATACGCAATCAACCACAAGCTATCAACCACGAAGAACACACGATTTTATGTGGAAAAACCCTACTAGTGTAGCGGGGAAAAAACCACGGGTGAAGAGAGATTACACTATGGAAGAAAACATGAGTACATATACAAGAACTCTAGAGGCGGCAACTCTCCCGGAATGAGACCCTGAGAACCCTACAATACGTTTATATCTAGGGGTAATCGGATTCGAAAATCCGTACCGCGGGGGCGGAGGCACATTTCTACACGTAAACAGAAATATAATGCGAGGAGCTGAAGAAGTTCCCGAATCAATTCAACTTGTTTGCCACATATCAAACATGCCCTCCCAAAGATATATTTTATAATGCATGCTCATGTAGTTGAGTAGTTATTAATTTGCTTCTCTTCATGTATTTCTATTTGGAGAAATAGGTCCTCTTCTTTTAATTGCTCCAACATTCTTACTGTAAAATCTTGTGCTGTTGGAGGTCAAGGACCCGATTGAAAATTATGGGGTTTAACGATACAAATCTAGAAATCGGACAAAACACAGACCATAGTTGGCAATTCAATACGAATAAATTATCACCGTCAATGCACTACCTAATCATTTCCTTGCACATGCATTTTAACTGACTTTTAATTGTTTGCTCGTCTGCTTCAGCTAATGTTTAATGGTTAATGTTTGTTCTTTGAAGATCTGGGTTTGGCCAGAGCGGCTGCAAACAATGCATATTCTTGAGTTAGCTGATGTCTTCACCACAAATACATGTCTCACAAGAGTTCGGGCTGTTCCGCGATATAGTCTAACAGTTTCCACTCTTACTGCACTAAATAAATTTTGGCCCACCATAGGGATCATGCCGTCAGGTCTTCCTTGGTTGGTGAAATCCTTCAATCAGTATGATGATCCTATGGCATCATCGCCTGTTTCTTACTTTGAGAGCAAAGAAAGTGCAGCGGACACACATCCACTGGAACCAACTCGCTTGAATTATACTACGAGACATCACCCGTATATATACACCATTCCGTACTCGGATCATTCCTGCTTCAGTGAAATAAAAGACCTCATTGATCTTGTTCAGCCCATCAAAATTACAGGAATCGTGTCACCATCTGTATGTTACACCATTCCTGGCCAGTACTTCCAAGCAGGAAATCTGCCTGATCACATCAATTTTGATTTGAAAAGAAGCCTGGTGGGCCAAAGCCGAAGAATTTCCCTCCAAGTGGAAAATCAAAGATGTAAAAAAACAAAAAACAAAAAGGAGATCTTGAAATCTACTCGTCTGCTTGTTCGTAAAAGTAGAGTAAGCTTGCTAAGAAGGGGGCGCTGTGGAGTGAAGCTTCTGGAGAGTGAAACTTCTGCAGAGTAAGCTGTATCCTGTCATAGGTGGTAGCATTTCAGTTGAATGTATAGCATCCAATGCCATCAAGAGATAGAAAATGAATGAAGCCGAGATTTTATGCATTCGATCTCTTTAATGCTTAGCTTGTAGTTCGAAAGCTTTTCCACCTGAATTTTCTGTGTACATGCGGGCGATGAAAAAATGGGCTGGAAGTCGGAACACTCTTGAAATGTAATTCACAAACTACTGTCTGACCCACTAGAAAGATATAAATTGATGTTTATGTTTTTGACAAAGGTTGCTTATTTTATATTTATTCTATTATTCTGTTGGATCTTTTCTGTAATTTTTTTATCTAAAATATTCTAGAAACTCATTTCAGATTCATTGCTCAATAGAAAGATTTATTTTCTTCCACATGGGAACTGAACAATTCTGAACATTTGTTTCATCCCTTAGTCTGATCACAAGTCAATCTCACATAGCCTCCCATTTAGATTGATTCTCATTAGACAATCAATCTTCAATTCTCTTCTCCATTTCATTTATTACATGAGTATATCCATCCACTTTCCTTCCACATTAGCTACTTGCTGAACTGAGACCATTCTGATCTCTGTTATCATCTTTGGTTGAATGCATTGGAAAGTTGTGAATACTTCAGAGTTGTATCAGAAACGTCTGAAAATACCGAGCTGCTTTGATCTGCAATCGGAAGAGCATCTCCAGCATTAGGCTTCCTCCAAATGGATCTGATAACCAGAGATGCTATTAGTCATTCTATTATCTCCGTTTCATCTGTTGACCTAACATATTTCTTTTGTTATTTGCAATATTTCTAAGTTGATTTTGTGCGCTGATTACATTGGAATTGAGTATCTTCAAGTCAATACCGGAGTTAGGTTTTAATCGATTTAGATCTGAGAATATGCTTCATCATTGCATGAATATCTTACTTATGATTGTTGGTGAGTTGGATATATCGGTGGTTTGTTTCCACCACATTTGGAACTTTGACTAGTGTAATGTCAGAGTTCATTCAACATCATATTTCTGCTTTATTTTTCTGGTGAACTGACGTAATCTGACAACAATACAAGAGATTATATGTTTGTTTAAGCATAATGTTGCAGGTGTTATTCCTGATTTAATCTGAGGTTTACTAAAGGATATTGGATTGATTAAACCTCACCTAGAGGTCAATTTGTCTGGAAAACAGTTGTTGATAAACTAATTTCTGTGTATGGAGATCTCAGTACTCAGCATGTTCAAGTTCCGCTGTCTAAAGATCCGAGGAGGATGTATAGAGATCTCAAGCCGATCTATTCATCGAAAGTCAATCATAATAATGGAGAACCTATTGCCTTAACACCTGCGATTCTAATCGATCGGAGAAATCTATGATCTCTACTAGTGACCGTAAGGGCACACAAACCATTGAGGTTTCAGTCAGGCCGAAAGATGAAACTTATTTGCAGGGGTATTCAAGGGATATTGAGCACCTAGCATTCGACATCGACGGTTGTGTTGTTACTTCACTGTAAGGGACATGTGAAGCTTTTGAGAAACATCTGAAACTTATAATTTAGTAGAGTTTGGTGTTATGAAGATTGCCAAGGTACCAGACTTGAAGTTAGCTACTGGTAGAAATCTCAAGTGTATGCCGAAATCCGCTCATGCGGATCTATGGAGAAGAATAGAAAGCTCCTGTTTTATGGCCTCAAAGCATTTACCGTACTTCAGGAATATTGTTGTGAATCCTAAAGAACTTTGTAAATTGCAAATTTGAACATTAGAAGTCCAAGGCATTTTGCCGATATATCCTTAGAACTTTGGTTTTACTTTTAGATTTCAACTTTTATTTAGTGTTTGTACATAAATACCCACAGTCTTAGGGGGTGTTCGTTTGGAGGATAAGGGGGAATGGAATAAGGGGAATAAGCCTCTAACACGCTTCCCCGTGGAATAAGCCCCCACCTTACCTACCTTGATTTCACCTTATTCTCCTTATTCTTATCCTCCAGCCGAACGGAGAATAGACCCTTATTCCCCTTATTCCCCATCCTTATTCCTGCTTATTCTCCTACCGAACGGGCCCTTAGGGTTCAAGTTAGCATTTCCCCTCATGTCTTTATATTCTTTTGGGTTTTCTTTCATTAATTATTGTAGTAAATTTAGATACCATAGTAGAGCACGGGGTAATTTAACAACTAAAATATCTTTAATCATCTCTTAGTTGTCCCTGTTTACAAAACTCAGAAGTCAACTTTTTTCTTTTCAAAATAAACATTAAAAATAAAATAATATTCCTCTTTTATCAAGTAAAAGAAATCAAATTTAAAAAAATCCAAAAAATATATATATATATATATTATAACTTATATATGTTATATTTTTAATGTGAAAATTTCCGATTTATTATTTTTCAAAAACAAAAAGACATTAATGTCCTATCATAGAACCATAGTGATTTTAGTAACTATACCTTTTACCTTCAAAACATAAAGAATTCAAATGATATAGCATATTAATAATATAGTAAACTACACAAAAGTCCTTGAACTATAACTCTATTTAAATGTTGTACTCGAACTTTAAAAACTGGCACGTTTTTTTAAAGTTCAAGTACAACATTAAAACCTGCATATAGTTTAGGAACTTATATGTTGTTTACTCCTAATAGCGTTAATTAGTGACAAACTCAACCAAAAACATTTTTTGTGGCACATTTAAAAATTATAAACATAATAATTAAAAAATAATAATATAATATTCAATCAAAATCAGTCTAAATTCTTAATTATAATGTTCAGTACCTATTTTACTAGAAAATTTTGAAAATAAATCTCATTCATTTTTAGTAGCGTTTACCATTTTTATAACATGTAATCATAACACAAATAAGAATTAGATCATCAATGTTAAAACAAATAGAAATTATAAATCTCTTAAAAAATTTCGCAAAAGACAAAAACATTGAAAATACAAATACCTTTTACCTTGTGTTTACATATTATTACATTATAATTAAACAAGAAATCATATAAATAAAAAAATAAATTTCTTCTATAAAATTTACAACATCAGATCAAGATTCATAAAGTTGATAATAAAATAATTTAAAAAACAAAAATCTAAATTAAATAAAAAACATCAATATTAAAATACATAAAAAAGATAAAAAACAACCCATAAAAAGAACATGTTGATATAAAATCCCCTCAAAAAAAAATTACTTTAAAGTCTAACACCACGGCAGAAAGAAATACATAAAAAGAAGATAAGATACCTATTAAAGTACAATACATAATTCACTAAGTACTTTACGGGAGCGTTCCGTTCAGGAATAGATATGAATAAAGACGGGGAATAAGGACAGTAACAGTTTATTCTTTGTTCGGCTGGAAAAATATGAATAATGATAATAAGGTGGAATAGAAGTACCTAAGGTGGAACAATAAGTATATGAATAATGTGGAATAAGGTAAAATAATAGTTTGCAGATGAGAATAGCTGTACTTTTGAGAACCGCACTGGACGGGGGATGGACTGTTTATTTCGATGCTTATTCTCCAAACGAACATGGCCTAAGTATATACATTTACAAATTGTCTCCTTCAATTCGTCACTTGGATCCCTTTTGCCATCCAAAAGGGATTGGCGGCGCAGCTTGTTGCCCGTCTCTCATCAATCTCTATGTAACTTTTTGCATTGAACGTGATTATGCGATTAAAAAAACTTTAATTTGTTTGTAATGCGTTCTATGTTTTGGCGAACATAAACAAATAAAAGTCTACAAATTCTCATAAAAGATATCGTCATTTCTCGGGGGCACATTGAGGTGCTAATATACAAAAAGCTTATGTTTTCGATTTCTATCTTTGTTTTGCATTTACATTTATTTTTTTGGGATTTTTACCCGGCAGACCCTGTAATCTTTGTCAATTACCTCTACGATCTTTGAAACATCGTAATTCCTCCCTCAGCCCTGTAAACTTGCTCCGTCTTACCCCACGAACCCTACCGTTAAAGTGACACATCTAAAGTTAACTTCCATGAGTTAAAAACGAGTTAATCTAACCAACCTACGATCGAACGGTTAAAATTAATCAAGATGAAAAAACAATCTATCCTTGACCTCCCCTATGGACAGCCTCCCCTTCCACGGCGCGATGAACCTCTGGAGCTGAACCGAAGAAAGTAGGTGGGCGATGGGTGGCTTCGTAGGGAGGCAGCGGGCTGGGGGTCGCCGGGTTGGGGGAGGGGAGGCGCTTCAACGGACGGTTGGCTTCGCGGGAGGTGTTGGGGGAGGTGCGGGCTTGGGGGGGGGGGGGTGGGGGGGGCGATGGGGGGAGCCGACGCCGCAGGGGGAGCGATGGGGTCCTGAGGGGTGGCGATGGGGGCAGGGGGCGGGTCAGGCGATGGGGGGGGAGGGAGGTTGGTGGGGGCGACGCCGCAGGGAGGGGTGATGGGGTTCGAGGGAGTGGCGATGGGGACAGGGGAAGGCAGGGTGGGCGATGGGGGGTATCATCAGTGATTATTATACGCAGGAAAGCCATCAGCTTCATTTTTGAATGGGCTCGGGGTACTGACTCACCGAACAGGACCTTCGGGAATGGGGGGCACAGGCCAGAAAGAGGTCTCTTGAAGTCTTGAAGTCTCAATAACTCGACGAAAGATCTCGACGGGGAGGGGAACGCAGCGGGGCCGATGGGGGGCAGGAGAGGCGGGATGGACGATGGGAGGAGGGAGGGGGGAGGGGAGGATGGAGGGGGGCGGTGGGGTGGGGGCGCAGGGGGAGTGGCGATAAGGGCAAGGGGAGGGGATGGCGGCAGGGGAGGCGGGGCAGGGGGCCGATGGGGTCGGGAGATTCAACCGGCGGGGGACTTCACAGGGTGGCAGCTGGGGGTCACACGGGAGGACGGGTTCAATCGGCGGGCAGCATGGGAGCTTTGCAGGGGGGAGGCGGCGGCTTGGGGGGTGGGGTCTTCGATCGGACGGGATGGGACGAGCGGGGAAGGAGGGAGGCGCAGGAGTAGCGGTAGCAGGGGAGGAGGGGCTTCAACCGGCGGACGGAGGGGCTTCGCAGGGGCGACGACGAGGGTCGTAGGGGCTCCAACCGACGGGCGGGGGCTTCGTATGGGTGGCTACGGGTTGCAGGGGAGGAGGGGATTCAACCGGCGATCGGGGGAGGGGGGGCTGCTTAGGGGAGATGTCATCTATAGTAAATTTGATAACTAAAATGGGTATTATGTAAAAGAAGATAACAAAATTCGGTTAGTTTTAACGGCTACATGGATGGTGGTTAACCACAGGATCTGTAGGGTAAAGGTTAACAAGTTTACAGGGGTGAGGGAGGAATTACGATGTTTCAAAAGTCGTAGAGGTAATTGACAAAGATTATAGGGTCTGCCGGGTAAAAATCCCTTTATTTTTTTATTACATATTTGTTGTCATTCCGTTTCATTCCTTCTCCATGTATCTTATATTGTCTATTGTTTTCTAACCCTGATCAGAGGATAATTCACGTTCTCGACTCCGAAATCCATGTTCATTATCGTACTAGTACCTGTAATAGCTTAGGTACATTAAGCTTTGTAATAGCTTAGGCACATTTACCTGTAAAAGAGCCCCTAATTTTGCTTTCTCACTTTGCACCAACCATTTATAGTTTCGTAATAGAATAAGGTAATGAGATAAGGAGGGATAAAACACTGTTTTTGTTTGATTGGAGGAAGAGGATAATGGGATATAAAGAGGGATAAATGATAGTTATTTGCTACTCTCTGTTCGGTAGGAGGGAAATGATAACGAGGGACAATGAGGTTATGTCAGATAAGATTGTCAAATAAATGGTAGTTATTTGTATTGTTTTGGTGGGAGATGTCTATGATTACTACAACAAATTTGAGCAATAGTGCCACTTATTCCAAAATCCGTCACTAAATTAGCCGTCGTTAAATATATAACGATGATATTATTTGTTACGAAATGATTTTTCGTACTTGAAATTAGCAACGAATATCATATATGTCATTATATCTTTAGCAACTGTGCACATAACAACGCTTATCTGTTGCTATTTTTCAAGCTTCTAATTAATTGTCGCTAAATTTTGAACTAAAAAAATATCGACAATTAGTTGATATTTTGAAAAATATCAATGGATAAGCGTCGCTATATGAACCGTTGCTAATGTTAAACTCATTTTACAATGAATAATGTCGTCGTTATTTATATTTAACAACGACTAATTTAGTGACGGATGTTGAAAAAAAATTAGTATAGCTAAATTTTGTTTTAGCGGATGGAGGAACAATGAGGGAAACTTTATTGGTCATTTTTATCTCCCGAGCAAAAACATTAACCACCTATGAAGAAAGAGGAATAAGGAGGAATATCTTCTCCTTCTTCCTCAAACAAACAACTCCTTAAGTTGTGTTTGGATCGTATGGCAACGATATCTTTTGAGTTATTTTGTGTTTGTTAGGATAGTGTAAACTTAGGTTTTTACTTCCCATCGCTTACACTATAGAAGATTTAAGTTTTTAAAAATATGATAAGTTTAGGAGAATAGGTGTTGCAATAAAAAAATTAAAAAATAGTTCATGCACATATACTTTTTGCCAGGGTGCATATTTTCCTGATCGCATCATTAAAATTATGTTTACATATATATACTATTTTGCATCCACATGGAGAAGGTCGAGATTCGTTACACGTATCCTTAAAATTTCATTTTCATCATTGTGTTTATTGCTGCATTTCGTAATTTTCTTCCATTATATGGACATTTTCTATTTTGAAAAGAAAGTGCAGCCCGATAAGGTTGTATTATAAAAAAAATCCAAAAAATTCGAAAAAATAAAACTACGAAATGCATGCACACCTGCACATGTGAGTGCGCATGCATGCATACACCCATGCACACACATACAAGTGCGCACGCACACACATGCACGTGCACATGCACACACACAAGACACAACCACACTTACACCCACATCCACACCTACACCCACCCACACACACCCACACACACAACACGCACACGAACATCCATGCACCCATGAATGCACACACATGCTCACACATACACATACACTCACACCTACACACACTACAACAAAATTGAGTTATAGTGACAGTTTCTTCAAATTCTGTCATTATATTAGTTATTGTTAAATATATAATGACGATATTATTCATTGTGAAATAAGTTTTCGTACTTGAAATTAACAACGAATATCATATCTGTCATTTTATCATTAGAAATAATACACATAGCGACGCTTATCCGTTGCTATTTCTTAAAATATCAACTAATCGTCATTATTTTTTTAGTTCAAAATTTAAAGATGATTAGTTAGAAGTTTGAAAAATAGCAATGGATAAGCATCACTATGTGAACCATTACTAATGATATAACGGCATATGTGATATTCGTTGCTAATTTCGAGTACGAAAACTCATTTCGCAATGGATAATATCGTCATTATATACTTAACAATGACTAATTTAATGATGGATTTTGAAAAAAACATCACTATATCTCAATTTCGTTGTAGTAAGGTATACATTATTTTTGTTTATGTACATGCATATATTTATCTGTACATACTAATATGAAAATCACGAGTAGATGCAATATAAGTTTATTATCATAATAGATAGATCATCTCAAGTGACGTACATAATAATTAATAATGTAGGTTGAAACAAGAAAATCACAAAAAGAAATAGTTTTTGTACAAATACTCACTCGGATACATGCATAATCTAAACAACAGACTTAAAACTTTTCTAATGTTTCTTTGAAAATTATTTTTCACAAGTACTTTCTATGACATGAAAATGTCTATAAAATACAACAATGTGCTAAAATAGTCATTTATAAAACTAGGAAAAAAAGAAAGCCTATCATATATTTAATAAGCTTCACAAGATGATGTCTATTTATAAAGAACTCCGAACTTAACAAACTCGCCTTTACATTTTCATATAAAGCCAAACCCTAATCTATAAAAATAACATGAAAATTATGAGGTTAAAGGGTCGAATTTTGGCATTTGAGATATATTGTATATCTGTACAATTTACAATAAATAACTTCAAACTTCTCTACATGTTTTATTTCAACTCCTTTTAAATTAATTTCTATAACCTTTTAATATATATATATATATATATATATGAAAAGTATTAAAAGCATAAAAAATTTCTATCTTGTAAATATATTAAAAAAACCAAAACCCTAATTGTAAAAATGCATTTATTCAATGGTTCATAACTTGAGCAAATGAAATGCAACTCAAAACTACTCACTATCAAAGTTCATTATAAAAAATAATTTAATTTTCAAAATTACTATAATTAAGGTGGTTCGAATTATGAGTTTTGAGCACTATATTTTTTAAAGAAAAAAAGGGATACCACCATATAGGTGAGTACCCAAAAACTTCTTAATGAAATGATACTATTAATGGGAAGAATTGATTTAATTTATGAATTGATCAATGTTTATGTGCATCTTAATGAATCTAGGAGAAGGAGTAAATTCTCCGTGATCCTTACTTATGTATCGTAACTTACGAATAAGCACATAATATATGAAATAATAGAAGCTCAGATAGTCACGTGCCTGACCCTAGGTTCGACCACTCAAGTGAAGCCCCATTCAAACTGGGGTGAAACGGGCTCCATACACCAAATGCAAATGTCCAAGTCTAGGTACACACGCGAGTCCTTAAAAGAGGACCACTGGAAATGCAATTATCACAATTTTATACAAAAATGAAATGCACAAAATGCCAATGAAAATTTCTTGATTTCCTCAAAATTTCATATGTGACTCCTTGTAGTAGGAGCTCCTGACTCCACACCTCCATGTTGATCTAGCGTCCTTCATCTCCATGGGCCCTGCCACAAAAGGAAAATCGTCAGAATAATATCAAGAAATTTAATAAACAAAAACCATGCTGAAGACCCATATTTTTGACAATAATAAACTCAAAACAATATAATAAAATCTAATAAATAAACAAAGATGAGCCATGTCCCCGGCAATGACGCCATCTGATAAACCGCAAAATCATTTCTTTAAATGCCATTTTTACGAAATCACAAGAGACAATTTTGGATTTATGCATAATCGACCATAAGATTGAATATGTGGTGATGAATTTTTACTTGACAAGCATACCAAGGTCGAACACAGGGACACGATCTTCTTCGTCGATTAATTGGAGATTAATGATTAAAAATGAGTGAATAAATTCATTGATCTAGGTCTTCTTAATGCAGACACAATGCACAACACAAAATGAAGACAAACATTATGCAAAAAATAATCAAGCAAACACAAAAATGCATGAAATGAGAAGAGAGGAATGAACAAGTTGCATGAAGTGTATGATAACAAGACACATTTTTATTGATTTTTCAACACTTAAAAGTTGCACATGATGCAATACAATGCAATGTATAATTAACAAAGATCATGTCCGTATTTATTTTATATTCTTTTATACAAAGTAAATGGGATACAAAATGCAAGGGAAGGTGATGCATGAAATGATGATCGATATGCATTTTTATTTAGTTTTTAGCCATTAAAAATTGATGCAAGATGATATGCAATGCTACATAATAGTGTAAGCAAACAGAATGAATATGTATGCAATTATCCCGTTAAAATAATCGTATTAATGACAATAAAAATGATTCCAATTTTAATATCAATTGAAGCATAAAGATATTTCACAGCTCTAATAGTGGAATTAAAAAGAGGAGCAAATGACATAATTAATACCTATAATTTAGCATATCTATAAAGTGTCAAATTAATTAAATAATGGTTCATTTTGATAGACAATCAAACTAACAATAAAATGAAATTAAAATCACTAGATTTGGAGTTCGTATGCTCCAAGTATACGACAAGCCATGCCATCTGCACGTGGAGCTTATTCACAAATCATTATGGGAAATCAACATTTGCAATTTGGATTCCAAGAAGGGAGGACAAAACAGAAAGTTGGATCTGAATCAGCTCCTTGAACTTCGTGAGTATGCATATGACAACAGCTTAATGTACACAGAAAATGTCAAAAAGTGGCATGACAAGCACATCTGCCGCAAGACCTTCGAGCCATGACAGAAAGTTTGGTTGTTCAATGCAAAGCTCAAACTATCTCCAGGGAAAATGAAGAGCAAGTGGGCATGGCCGTTCGTAGTGAAACATGTGCGTGGCAATGAAAGTATCGTTATATATGGTCTGTCAGCTAACACACAACCATTTGTGATCAATGGACAACTACTGAAGTCTTATCTAGAACATGACATATTTTTGTCCGTGTCGATTCAATTCAGGTGGTCCACAACGAAGAAATAACATCCACAACATCCATTCACAAGGACAAGGCCAACAAAAAATTTTTCGAATAATTAATCATTTTCTTATTTTCTTCTTTTCATTTTCTATTTATTTATTCTTCCGACAAGTAGCATTCATTCCATACATTTCATCCTAAGTATAGGATGCACGATTGCATTCGGGTGCTCATTCTTTGATCCCTTGCCTGTCTCCTCAACTTTTGAGATTCTTTATATACTTTGGGAAATTTTACCCTAAGTATAGGGGGAGACAGGCCGAGTCATTGAATAAATCATTTATTCATTTCCCATCCTCGACTCTTCCTGCATTGGTATACATAATGCTATACTTAGGATTGTTTGATCCTAAGTATGGGGGGACGGTCAACTTCTCATTCTTTAGTCGTTATAGTATAGACTTTTCTGTGCTTAATAGGAGTTATGACTTCCTTTCTCTTCGATATATGAGGACATAGCTCAAGCTAAGTATAAGGGGGTTAATATATACATTGTATATATTTTAGCCATAACTTGTACTTCGTATTTTCAATAAATAAGGCTATAATAATTTACATATACACAAATTCCTCAAATTATTTAATAAAAATAATGTTTATTATTCCTCAAAAGTTTGTGTACATACTGATTAATAAATCAGGCGAAAATACTTTTTGCAAAATATTTGGAAAATAGTTTGAAAATTCTTGTGAAAAATTGTTTGAAAACTTTTTGAAAAATATTTTGTTAAATGTTTTCAACCTTTGTAAAATATTTTATTTGCTAAATTTCTTTTCTTTTTATGAAATAAAAATATTTGAGAAATGATTTGCAAATGTTTGAAAAATGATTGTAAAAATATTTTGATAAATCTATTGACACTGTTTGAAAAAACCTTTGCAAAATAATTTTCAAATGTGTGTAAATATTTGTAAAAAATTTCTTGTAAAAATTATTTTGGATTATTTTCCAATTTTTTTGTAAACTCATTTTCAAATAAGATCGAGGAATATCTACATGAATCTAAAAATTCTTTATTAAAAGTATATGTATTTCTATAAAAAACGATCACTTGTCCCTTGCAAATTCTTAAAACCCTAACGCTTGTAAATATAAGATGCATCCTCGTGTAAATATTTATACCTAGTTTTTTTTCCAAAATCATTTGTTTTCAAAAATCACCAAAAACATTTGCTAAACCTTTTTTGTAAAAAATGCACGTGCATCATCTTTTTAAAAATCCATAAAAAGTTTAAAAGTACGAAAATTGTATCAGAAAATATTTTCCTGTATTATACATAGTATGAGCATTTTTCAGAGTAATCTAGGTGATTGAGCAAGTCCAAGTAAAGTCTGAAGATTGGAGCTTTATGAAGACCTTAATACACTTAATTACAAAAGATCCCATTGAGGACTGGAATTAAAGATACTTCATGTCACCTTGACTTAATTCTTCAGATTCCATAAGACTATGTTCATGAGACAATTCAATGTGCCTAAATAGAACCCTTCATATCACCCGTATGACTCTTGAGACATTGACTTGATTGGAAGCCTCACACTTAACACTTAGCTCAACCTAAATGTTCTGTTGAAAAATCTTGGGGTCTAAGTAAGGAAGATGTAAGGCCGCTTCGTCAAGGGTGGCTCATGAACCGTTCTTGGGGATTACCGACACCGGTAATCTAACCCACCTCTTCTGATAACCATGATATCTAAAGACCGGAGATGAATTGAAACAATGCTTCGGATGAGGGATGGTCTACCGGCACAACGTTTTCTAAGACCCCAAAACAGTGGGTGGAACAAAAGATGTTATATCCATAGGGGCACAAACAAGAATGCAAAAGCTATAAAAAATCAAGGAAAATATTCAAAGAAGCCTTCAACCAAAAAAATCCACAAATATGAGCTTTAGAAAAAGCCCGCTTCTTGATGAAGATCCGGTGACACCGACCGACTTCACATGGGCATAAAAACTACACTGATCCATTACCACTTTTCTTCCCATTCTTCTATCTTCTTATCCCATTCGATTGTAAAGACTAAAAGCACCAGACCTTATAAGGAAATACCTGACTCCACGAGGACGAGTTATCAGAAGAGTAGACAACTTGGTAGTTCAATGGTATTGTTTGGGGAGAGCTAAACAATTTCACATACATGGTTCTATCATTTCAAGGTAGCAAGACAATGCATTGAGAGGATGGTTTTGGCCTGGTGATAACTAGGGTTTTGTCTAGGTCTTGTCAATCCTCAAGGCGGACGGACATTCGCTGAAGTGTCCTTAGACGAAAATCCTAACCAATCAACAACTAACCCATAACAAAAATCAAGAAATTAAATATAGAAAATGTAGAATTAAAATTTATTATAACTCTACAGCAAATGTGTATAGGCGTAAGTACGTGTAGAGCTCGAACACAGGGAGCAAACGATAGAAGGAGGGCTGAATAATGCACACAAAAATTTGTCTTTTATCTCTTCTCCATTTTATTATTTTTATGGGTTTTCAAATTTATATTTTTTATTTAAATTTTGTTTTTATATTTTTATATTTTCTTTTTATTTTTCTAGTTTTGTATTTCTTATAATATTTTATATTTTTATATTTCCTTTTCTTTTATATAAATAATATAGCATACATAAGGATTTATATATACATATAGAGTAATATATATTTATATATAAATACTAATAAATATAGATAAAATACAAAAAATAACTTGTTTTTGGATTTTCAGATTTTTCTAATATTTTTTGTATTTTTCTGGAAATTTTATGTATTTTTAAAGTCAAAATTATCCCAAATAATGGATTAAATATATAGGTCTAAATTGAATTGGAATTTAAAAATAGTAAATAGGGTCCAAAATTATCCAAATCAATTTTAATATATAAATATTTATATAAAGAAAATTATAAGATATAAAAACATAATTTTGGATTTTTAAATGATTTTTATATTTTTATGAAAGATTTTGGGTTTTTTTATTTTTAGGCTTTTTATTTATCCATTTTAGTGATTTTAGTAAATACAATAGAATAAAATACATATTATTTATATTTTTGGATTTTTTAAAGACGTTTTTATATTTTTTTGGGTATTTTATAAGTTAAACAATACATATATATGCTCCATTTCATTTTTAATAATTAGATAAAATGCAGAAAATGCCAGATAAATATGGGCAAGAATATACATGGCACGAAATATGTATATATATATATTTGTGGATTTTTAGGAGCACATTAACTATATTTAATAAATAGATGAAAGCATAAAAAATATGTGTCCTGACAGGGGAATAAATGTAATTAAAATGATGTCCAGGGGTGATAGTGCAAATATGCCAACATGAAACAACATTTATTTAATTTTTAAATAATATTTTACAATATACAAAAATCGCCAGTGATATACATGCAATTTGCCTAGCTCACGGTTCGTTGACATGACCGAAATGCAATTAAAATAAATGCAGGGGACATTCTATAAAAAGTCCATTTATATAACACGTTACAATTTATTACAACCATAATAAATAAATACAAAAAAGCCAGGGGAAGATATGCAATTACCCCAATATATGCGTGCGATCGGACGATAGATGGGCTTTCACTTGACATGTGTCGTGTCCTCGTCGTGCGATGACATTTCATCGATCATTGGCTAAGATTAAATCACTGGGCGTGATCTGACGGTGGAGATGTGGCTTGATCGAGCGACTCTAGTACGACCTGGAGGTTCCATCTTCATCCAACAACAAAAGGGCATGATGGAAGAACAGTGAAGGAACTCACCGCTAGTGAGTTTCTTCCGACAATATTGCCCTCCCCCATCATCCTTTTCTTCTCCAAAAGGGCTCCAGACGCTCCTAGTGAGGTCCCTTAACGATTGGAGGCGACAAAAGGCATCGGCATCACTGATGCTCTTCCACGAGGTCGATGAAGCTCATGAGTCTGAGGTACCTACAAGTTCAACAAAAATGACTCCAAAAGGTGTCCCTTGGCCATCGACACTTACAGAAAAGTTGAGGGCAAGAAAGCGACAGGTCCGGGGTTTATTTGGTGGTGAAATAGGCGTTGGTGGTGCAGGGTGAAGCTCCTCCAGCGAGCGACGGAGGTGACGGAGCTGATCTCCAGATCGAGTGTCGATCTAGGTGAACGAAGGTGTTCTTGGAATAGGGAATTGGCTGGGAAAGGATATGAGGATGAAAATGTGGCGAAGAACTGGTGGAGGCACGATGAGCTCCGGCGAACTACGAATCAGTTGATTACGACTAGAACTAACACCTATAGGCTAATCTAAATGAGGAATTGAAAAGCAGGAAATAAAATCTACCTAAGAAATAAGAAATGGAGCAACTCATACCTGCTATGATCGATAGGGAGCAAGATGTCACTGGAACGCCGCCTAGGGTGCACCTCCCCCCTCCGCAAACATCCAAGATCTAAAGGGACTCCAACTGTCTCCTCGATACACACTTTGGCCGAGATATGGAGCTCTAGGGCATGGTAAAATGACCAAACAAGCAATAGAGGTCGGAGGTCTTTATTTATGAACATAGCAAAATCAATGAATCGGTGATATGTACAATAGATTAGAGTGGCTGGCGTATATGATGATTGATCTGGGAGTAATTTCCGTGAAGGGATCGATGTCATTTGAGGGATAGATCGACCAGGAAGAATGGTTGAAATCGCAGAAGGGGATAGTTTGAGGGGCTGCAGAGATGCAGGGGGAGTTGACCGAGGGTCAACTCTTGACACGCCCTTATTGGTCCAACTCAGCCCATTACAAGACAAATTAGGTTGACTTATTCGTATTTTATTAATTTAATATAGTAAATGATTTTATTATTTTTTGAGTATAAAATAAAAAATGTTTATTATTTTATTTAGTATTTTATTACAATTGTTATTTATTTTTTGACTTTATTTATTAGTAGCTAATTTTTAATAGTATATTTATTGGTATATTTGCTTGTATTTCATATATTTTATTTTTATTTTGTGTATTTTATTTTATTATTTTGTGTATTTTATTTTATATATTTATAACTTATTTTTATATACATAAATATATTTTTATTATATTTTTTCGATGTTATTTGTATGTTTAAATAAATAGGTGTAATTATTGTGTAGGTATAATTATAGGTATTTCATCTATGTATTATACACACTTTCTTATTTTATGTATTTTCTTGGGTTTTATTTTGGATTTATATTTTTAATAAGATATGAATAATATTTACAAGCTTGTAAAAATATAAGAAAATAAAGAATGAAAGAATGAGATCCCCTTTTATTTATATACAGATATACCTATATGTATTTTGTCTATGTTTTCACATAGGCTTATTTTAATTTTTATTTTTAAATTATTTTTGGTTTTATTTTGGTTTTAGTATGCACATATGTTATAAATAATTATTACAAAATTATAAAAATATGAATTTGTAAAAATAATAAATGATGAATAAATTGAATATTTTTATCGAGTATAATGTACAATGGTGGTCTAAAACCTAAATTTCACCCAGTAACTCCAAAAAAATGTGAAACCACCTCTGTTAAATATCTCATGAAAAGTTATATACAATTAGAGGTGTTTTAATATGTTTCGGATTTTTATTTGAAATATATGGGTCTGTAAAGTTGGGGTTTTGACTTTTTATTTTGTATATAAAATGAACATTGTGTATTATTTTTGTACAAACTCAATTTTGTATTTTTATTTATATTATCATCTACAACTTTCATGCACGAAGTTTCTTTATTTGATGAATAAATAATAAAGAATAAAATAAGTATAAAAATACTTAAATAAATAAATTGGGTTTTTATTGTATTTTGGCCATTATCTCTCCCTAACTTTATTCCTTATCGAGGAACTCAATTCTTGACTTGGTGTCGGGGTTTAGGGTCATAAAATATCTTCGATATTCTATTCCTTTTTCTTTTCTTCTCTTTATTCTATAATTTTGGCATTAAAAACCTTATTATTCACACAATAAATGCAATAAATAACGAACGCTAATTTATACAAATTAATGCTATTTACATGCATTAACTAGGGTTTTAAGGCCAAAATGATAGAATAAAGGTGATGAAATGGAGATTCATCACCCCCTATACTTGCCTTTGCTAGTCCCTAGCAAACACTTATGCAATAAGTACAAAAAAAGATAAAGAAGAAAAGAAAAAGAAAGAACAAATAGAATTGATTTCGATAATTAAACTTGTCTTTACAAAACCAAAGTTTGGAGCTCAGGGTAGACCTTGATGTGAAAATATGTGTGAAACCTATCCAGAAACCAAATTTAAAACACATCAGCCTTTGAGAGTCACAGAACTCGGTTCGAACCACCTCAATAGCCAGATCATAACTAGCCTACATCATACGCAAACCCTTATGACTATGAAGCTGACTTGTATAGTGTACGTGATAGTGGCTCTCCCCAACTGAAATGACAATTGACTTCTCTAGAATGACAATACAATGATTCCCCAATCCGGCACTTTGTTCTCGAGGAGTGGGGCATTTCCTTCTAAGTTCAAGTGGCATCCTAATCAAGAGGAGGAGGTGAAGAAAAGAATGGACAGTAGCCAATATCCTGGGATGCATGACCACTGTAGTCAAGTCATCCAGTTGCAGGATTATATGGTATAACTTTGATGCTCAAGATTCCTTATTGACTATACAACATATATTCATACTCCGATAGGCATTCTATTTTATTTTCAGGATTGTCCACTTTTTTGGAGTTTCTCTCTCTCTCTCTCTCTCTTTTAAATACTATTTACAACAGCATTTACCAATGAGTTTTTCCTCTTGAGCAGAAGACTATCCCTCTTTTGAAGCATTATTGCAACCCACACTCTCATGTCATTCGACTTCATGGCAACTGGACTAGGTTGGGGTCACTTCCTCCCTAGACGAGGATGAATGTTTCTACTCGTGTGCATCTCAGACCGACAAATCCAATCCCCCACCACTCCAACTGAGTTGAGCCAAGTGAAAGGTTCAAGTGTCCAAGTTAGGTCACGATCGACAAGAGTCATGCGTGCGTCTTGAAAAGTTCTAGTTAGTCAATCGAGGTGACTTGAACCCAGCTCTGAGTCTCAAAGAATTAAGTCCCAATAGACCTGAAGTACCTTAAACCTAGTTCTTATAAGGTTCTAGTGCAGTTAGGTGCAGTAAGGTCAAACCAAGCTCCAATATTTGACTTTATTGGACTAGTTCAAACATCAAGTTCAATCCAAAAAAAATATGAATGCTATGCAAATGCTATGTACAATGCATAAAGAATGATGCAATTTCAAAAAGAATTTGAAATCAAAGAATTTTGGCACAAACAACATAAAATATGTACAACTATTTATACGAGTGTGCTTCTTTTTTATCTACAAATGTTAAGAATTAACAGCTTTCAAAATTTATTTTGTAGGTATATATACAATTAGTGAAGAATTTTATTTATATTTTTATTTATTTATACTTGAATATGCATTTATTCCTCAAATTTGTTTGAAAACAATTTTGAAACTATAGTACACAATAATTTTTACAAATATTCACAAACATTTGAAAGCCATTTTGCAAAGATTTTTCAAATAGTATACATAGATTTTTCAAAATATTTTTACAACCATTTTCAAAACCATTTGCAAATAGGCTTTCAAATCCTTTTATTTCGCACAAAGAAAAGAGGTTTTACAAATCAAAATATTTTTACAAAGCTTGAAAACATTTCACAAAAAAATTTGCAAACGGGTCAAACCATTTTTCAATTCATTTTGCAAAAGTATTTTTGTCCAGATTTAGTAATCAATATATAGAAAAAGAATTAGAGTATTAAAAAGAATTATTAATTGATTTTTAGTGAATTATATAGTATTTTTAGCCATATTTATTAATAATTATTCGAAATTACGAGTTATGGCTAAAGTATATACAGAGTATATACGATCCTCTATACTTAGCACGAGCTATGTCCTCATAGATCGAAAAGAAAAGAGAAGACATAACTCGTACTGAGTATAGAAAATCCTATACTACAACGACTGAATAAGAAATGAAAGAATGAAGAGATAAATGAATGAGAAGTTGATCGTCCCCCCTATACTCAGGATCAAATAATCCCAAGTATAGAAGACTGTACAGAACGTAGGGAGGGTCAAGGGTGTGAATAAACAGATCATGGCTTGGGCTGTCTCCCCTATACTTAGGGTGAAATATCCCTAAGTATAGCAGAGCAAATCAACAAGAGAGGAGACAGTGAAGGGGATCAAAGAATGAATGAATCTCGAGGTGTGGCCCCCATATACTTAGGACAAAGTACGTCCTAAGTACAAAAAACTGACAAAAATGGCGACACCCTATATGTAGAAAATGAAAAATGAAAAGGAAAAGAAGAAAAGACAGAGATATACAGTTAGATAAAAAGATCATACATAATGTACGCATCACTCGCCCTATGCTTAGGGTGAACAATCCCTAAGTATAGGCAACAACAGGAGCGATGAAATGAACGGGGAATGAACAACATGGTGTGTACCCCCTATACTTAGGACAAGGTACGTCCTAAGTATAGACACACAAATATGGCGAACGACATGGGGTACACATGACATAAGGCATAAATAAGAAATAGAATACACAACACGTATGTATAATAAGTAAGACAGGGTGAAGTGTAGGAAGATATATGATACATGAATACCATACTCTCATCGTCGTCTCCCAGAGAGAACAAGGACGCAATCAGACAACAAAAAGACACACGTGTGTACAATCAAGTGGGTGTCAACTACCGGGGAAAACAAATCAAAAACTAAACCAGGATCCGATAACATGAAGAAGATCATCGGCTCATAAGGAAGGAATGAGTAAGGGGAGCCGATTATGGAAGACAAGGAGGAACAAGGAGCATTACAAACTCCTCCAAGTCAATCATGGTCTCAGAGAGGTCTAAAAAGTGAAGAGCAGGAGACTCTCAATGCATCGTGATATCTGGTGGTCATAAGGTCAGAAAGTCACAAGAATACACCAAACACCACATGACATGGCTCAACCCTGTGAGGGTCCTCAAGGTGAGCAGACTCAGATGAGTCTAAGATCTCAAAATAGTCCAAAGACTCGGCTCCGTGCTCTAATAGATAGGTGACACAACCTGAAAGGAGATCGAGTACATAAATCAGAAGACTTGGCTTCGTGCTCCACAAGTTAGGAGACACAATAAGTGAAGCTGAGTACCAACAAAATGATGTATCCTCCCGTAGATAACCATTGGGGAGTAATACATGCTAGTCAATGAATAATCAGATAGAGCTCACCCTACAAGGGTGGTCAAGGTGAGCGGACTCAGATGAGTCAGATCCATCAGACGGATCAGCAAGAATGGTCTCAGTAGGTAGCAGATCGGCTACTAGTAGAAGAGACCAATAGAACAAGAAAATGTGATAGTGTCCCGTAGATAACCCTCGGGGAACATACTGCCAACTAAGCATAGAATAATCAGAGTAAGACAGCTCATCCTTGCGAGGACCGACAAGGAGAGTAGACCTAGAGGAGTACAGTCAGATAGGCCCCAAGATCCAACAGATCAGATAATCAATAAGGCAGTGGGAACCAAAAAATAGAACATACGACTCGGTTCCGTGCTCTGCCAAATCAGATACAACAACCAACAATAAGAATCGAGCATAAAGAATGTGTCACATCCTCCTGCAGATAGTCCTCAAGGAGTAATGCAAGCTAAGCAGTAAATAGTCAGATCAGATCTCGTCCCTACGAGGGTCAAGGAGAAAAGACTCAAGGGAGTCAATTAGAATGGTCTCAGTAGGTGACAGATCAGCTACCAACAGAATAGATCGAAGGATCTAGAAAGGTGTCATAGACTCTCGGAGATAACCCTCGGAGAGCACTATGAACCAGGTATTGAATAATCAGAAAAGTTGACACTCATCCTTGCAAGGACCGTCAAGGAGAGTAGACTCAGAGGAGTCCATGAAATTGTCCTTGTGCAACGATAGATCGGGCACACAATCAGACAGGGAGGCCAAACAGTCAAATCAGATGACTCAATTCCGTGCTCCAACATATTGGCAGCATAAGTAACGAGGGAACCAAGCATAGAGAAGGTGTTGCATCCTCCCACATATAGTCCTCGGGGTGCAATGCAAAATAATTCAATCAAATCATGGGATTGCTGGCATCAAATCTTAGGTCTTCAAAAGCAAGCAATCAATCAATCATCAGGAGGGCATAAGATCATGTGAGGGAAGGCAAATAATTAGGTCAATCGCAGTGCATCCCTCAAGTCAGTCAAATCAGCTGAGATGACACAAAATATATGCAGAAATACTCTAAGTGGCATAGGTGGATGGACGAGTCAGAAAACCAAGGATGGATCAGTCAGGGATATGAGTGAAGTCATGTGGGTTCTGGTCACTATCGCTCTGAAGTCCAAATCAATATAGTTAATCAAGCCTCTAAATCAATACAGAAAGAACCTCAAAATAGGTCGATCATGCATAGCTGATGATGAGCCTTTCGTGATCCGGGTAAAGGTAAAAATACGGGTCGTTGTGACCCGAACCCCGAAGCTCAATCAACAAGAAAATCCAAGACCACCAAATCAATAAATCAATAAAGTCGAATAACGGTCTCGCTATTTTATTTAACCTGGTATAGCGACCAGGGTCGAACTCAAGGAGCACGGATTGGGTAAAAGCCTACGAAGTAGTCAAAAATCGAAATAAAGAAAAGAAATTATTTCTGGTGGATTTTACGGGTTTTATTTTTTTTTGTGATTTTTAATTATGAAGAAAATATAAAACAAAGCCAAAAAGTCACAATCAACTAATTATTTAACAACACAAATCGAGTCAAAAAATTAAAATAAAAACATTTTTGGATTTTATAAATTTTCAAGTGTTTTTGGTAATTTTCTCAGATCTTTATGATTTTTAGGGAATTTTCTAAAAATGAAAGAATGCTAAAATGGAAGCTACTTTGCAGTCATATTTGAAAGGCTACTCAAAAACTATAAAAATATCATCTAAAAATCTAGCAACAATTTCATGAAAAACTAAAGTAAAAACTGGACTACAGGAAAAGAAATTGCATTTTCTTGAATTTTGTAAATTTTTAATGATTTTTATGAGTTTTTAGGGTTTTTTCAATTTTAAGGTTTTTATAAGGCCAATTGCAGCAAAATTTGGATTGAAGTAAAAACACAATAAAACAAGCAAACCACTTTTTTTTAGAATTTTTGAAGAGTTTTTCATAATTTTAGTTTATTTTCAAATTGAAATAATAGCAAAAATGAGGGTTTTTGAATTTTTAAAAATATAAAATCAAAACAAAAATGTCCCAAAAAACCATTGAAATTTTCACACAGTGGCAGGGGCTACGCGTCCAAATTTCAAGAGATTTGGAGTTGATTTGCTATTTTATTCAATCAATAAAACATGCACAGCAAACATGAACCTAATTGTACAAAAAATAAGTTTCAGGGGCTTAATTATAACACATGCAAAAAATATAGGGGGTTCAATGCAATTTTCACTTATATTCAGCACATGTTCAAATCCATCACACAAAAGGGTATAAGTGCAAATATTGAAACTAAAACTTCAGAGCATAACATTCATTAAACCCGAGCCCCATACATGCAAATATCCCAGAAAGTCACGTGACAGAGCACGTGCAACACTAATAGAGGGACTAAAATGAAAATCTAGAAGTCTGAGGTCCAAAAGGTAATTTATCCAATTTAAAAACAACGACGATACATAATTACAAGACTGAAAGGCAAATGCTAAAACAGAAAGGGCCAAAGTGAAATTTACCCTTATTATTAAGAATCCAACGGCTGAAGGGAGTCCACTCATGATCGGACGGCTGTGGATGGCTGGTACCCCTTCGACGATCGACGCTCCAGATCAGATCCTCAGATGGATCAGACGGTCAAGACCGTCGGATGATAGATGGTGGAGATCAGAACTGGCAGAAGGGCTCGATTGGATGGCAGAGGAGAGCTCCGGATAAACAGGTCACCGGCGAACTTCGTCGGCCAATATACGCGGTGGGGAGCTCCTCCGAGGCTGCTAGGATAGGGAAAAGAGAGCTGATGGCGTTCTGTAGCGGATGGGCTGCTCCGATGAGACCGGGGGATCCTAGAGGACCCTGGCAACGAAGAAGAACCTGGAGCACTGTGCTTCAAGGTTTGAACTTCCAGATGAGGCTCAATTGGCGTCAAACCTGCACAGAAAGAAAGTTGGGTCGAGGGCAAAATGCCTCGACCCGGTTACGGGCGAAATGGGCGGTTGGGGGAGGCGGAGTGTAGCTCTCCGGCGAGCGACGACAGAGGAGAGCCGATGACCCTATTCCTGGGCGAACTGAGGGGAATGGAGGGGTATAGAACGTGGAGAGGAGTCTCGCGATGGTGAAGGTGCAGTCGGAATGGGAAATGGATGATCGGAGCATGCTGGATGATCCGGTGAAGGTCGTCGGTCGGAAATCGAAGAATGGAAATCTACGGAGGTCCAGATGCTGTCGAGGATACCTGATGGTCGAATGCGTCTATGCTGGAGGTGCTGGTCCTCCTGGGATCTTCGCCTCGATGGAGCGACGTCTCCAGAGGCTCTGGCTCGTTGGTGGCAAAGCACGACGAGATTGGTCGTCGAACCTAGGGCTAAGGGCTTCAAGCTCTCGCTGCAACACTCTCCTATGCTCGCTGTCACTCGAGGAGAAGAATGGAGGTCACTGGGGTCGAAGACAATGGCCAAAGGTGAGTGAAATGGCGGCTGGGGGTCAAGCTTTATACGGTGAAGGGTTCGAGAAGATTGGAGTGGAGCACGTGGATCGAGGAGCAGACCCCTAGATGATATGGCGGGCGTAGATCACGGATCTGCCCTCGACAATCGGAGCCCTGGATTTGAGAAGATGGAGGTCGGATCGATTCGAGAATATTTGGAGAAATCGGGCAGGAACCGTATCCGGGTGCAAAGTGGTCCGGGGGGGAGAGTTGACCGGGGGTCAACAATCCCCCATGGACCAATCAGAATTCAGCACCCCAAAATTATTCATAAATTAAATTTAAAAAGCAAACGATTAATTAAAAAATATTTACAAAATAAAAAATGTTTATTATTTTTCAACCTATTTTTTAGTGATTTTTATTTTTTTGAAAAATAAATTATGTTATATATATAATATAATATTATATACAGGTATAAATACCTATGTATTTTATATTTTATATTTTTATTATTTTATTTTTATATAATTACCCCAATTTTATATTCTATTTATTTACAACATAAAATTTGGGATATCAAATAATTTTTTTATTGTTTATTTACAGGGGTAAAATAAATAGATGTAGGTACATATATACATGGTATGTACAATGTGAAGAGAAAGAAATTATTTTATTTTTGTTTTTATTTTCTTTTTCTCATTTTTATTTTATTTTTAGAAATATATACAAATTAATAAAAACCCATTTTTATTTTTATGAAAATAAAATATATACACCAAGAAGGAAATGTGTACAATGATGAATGACCCTATCTCTCTCTACTCATTTTATTTGGCGATCAGGCCCATATTGGGCCCTCTCTTTGGTTCAGGTCACTCAATATTTATTCTAAATATTTCCCTCTTTTTCTTTATTTCTTTATTCTTTTATTTTTGCACAAAAACATGCTAATTATTGATATTTACACAAAGCATGCAATTTGATAATTTATTATATTTACAAGTATCTACATGGTGTTTTGCAAAGATTTTTAGCTAAAATAAAAGAATAAAGAGTGATGAATGAGGATTCATCACCCCTATACTTTACTTTTGCTAGTCCCTTAGCAAACCCTTATTTGAATTAGAAGTGAAAAAGAGAAAGAAAAAGAAAAAGAAGGGAAATCAAGGTTGATTATTAAACTTTCCTTCATTAAATTAAAATATGGAGCTCATTCAGACCTTTGGATTATCAATTTGTCTGATCCTTATTTGGACTTAAGCTTAAAACTCAATAGCCTCTAAGTTCCACCAATCTATGGTAAAGACTCCTCAATAAACCAGATCAGACCAGGTCTACATACACAAACTCCAATGACCATGAATCTTTCCTTGTACTGTGTAAGTGATATGTAGCTCCCCACCTCAGAAATGACAAAGAGACAACCCCCCTTAACAAGGTAACTCTAATGCCTTAGTCTAGCAACTCTTTCCTCGAGGAGCGGATTATTCCCTTCTAAGTTCGAGTACAACCGGCTCAAGAAGAGTGGAAAGAAAAGAATGGACCATGACCAGTGTAGCCATGTATCCCTGGGAGCCCAACCAGTGTAGCTGAGTCTCCCGCTGAAAGCTTCATGAGATGGTCATGTGTAACATAAGCTTTGCTTTATTTGACTATATACACTCCAGTGGGTATTTTATTTTCAATCAGATCCACCACTTTTTTTGGAGATTTTCTTTCTTTGCACATTTTTTGATGTGCATATGTACAACATATCTACATGGTGCAACATATATACATAAGGAGTTTTTCCTCTTGAGCCAGTAGACTATCCCTCTTTTGAAGCTTTATTGCAACGCACAACTCCTATCTTTAGATTTCATCACCACCAGACCAAGTTGAGACACACTTCCTTCAATATAAGAAGAAGAGAGGTTCCGCCTAGAAGTACTACCCTCATATGCTACCCCAAGACAAAGGAAACTGCCTTCTCACCACCTCATCCGCGGAGAGCTATAAGTAAAGTCCTGGTGCAAGTAAAGCCATTGTCTCTGAGAGTCATGTGTGCGTTGTTAAGTGTTCTACTTAGGCTCATCAAGATGACATATACTTATAGCCTAGTGGACTCAAAGAATTAAGTCCCAAATGGACCTGAAAAGTCTTAATCCTAAGCTCTATAAGGTTCCTCTTAGAATTTGGTGGATTAAGGTCTTAACCAAGCTCCATTTTCCAATTTAATTCCAGGCCAGTTTAAATGTCAACTATGATTCAGAAAAACTACAAATATTTACAAATATGCAAATTTTTACAAGACTTTTGAAAATGTGCAAAATTTTTGAAAAATGTTTGAAAACATGGATGTATGCATGAATGCGAAGTTTTGCAAAATATTTATACAAATTTACACAAGGTTTCTGCAAACTTTTTGTTTTTCAAACATTTTACAAAAATTTTGTACTATATACATAATTTTGATATCAAAATATTTACAAACTATTTACACAAATCATTTTTACAATCATTTGTACAAAAATAATTTTTATAAATAGCTATGTATGTGCAAGAAGAATTTTATGCACAAGGAAAATTTTTAATTTTTATGGACCATTTTATTTATTGACACGCTCACAAAAAGTACGAGTTATGGCTAAAGTATATATGAAATATATATGACACCCCCTATACTTAGCTCAAACGATGTCCTCAGAGTGAGTCAAGAGCGATGAAGAAGACATAACTCGTGCTTAGTATAGGGAAGTGAAAAGGAATGGTATACTACAACAACGAATCAAAGAATAGAATGAGGATGACTCGGTGTTTCCCCCTATACTTAGGATCAAGTAATCCTAAGTATAGAAAGCTGTACATGATGGGAAATCCGAGTGGAAGAATGTACATGGTCTACCTCCCCTATACTTAGGTAAAATATCCCTAAGTATAGGAAGCAAAACAGAGGTATAAAGAATCAAAAGAATACGCGAGAGTCCTACACCCCCTATACTTAGGGTAAAGTACACCCTACGTATAGCATAATCATAAGATAAAGATGGGATGTGGGACTAAAGAATGGAATGATATGGACAACTGGATCTGTACACGTCGGAAGAACAGTGATAATTAGGCGTGAGATGCAATAGATGTGAGTCACGAGACCATATCTCACGCAAAATGAATAGGGGAAACGTCAACGAACAACAGCTCATGATCTAGATATGGTTTGAGCCACTGCCCGTTAACATGAAAGGTAGCATCAGAAGACATCTCGGATATATCAATACTTCCATTGTCTTGTACCTTTCGGATCATATAGGGTCCCTTCCATTTGCTCTGTAGCTTCCCTGGAAATAAACGAAGTCTGGCATCAAACAACCACACTCTCTGTCCTGGCTCAAACTGCTTGTGGCTGATGTGAGAATCATGCCACTCCTTCACTCTCTCCTTATACTATAGGCTGCTCGAAAAGGCTGTGTCACGGAGCTCCTCCAGGGCTGCTAACTCTGCCCTCCTCTGATCTCCTACACTCACTGGATCCAAAAGTATATCAGTGACTACCCAAAGTGACCTATGTCTCAGCTCAACAGGTAAATGGAAGGGCTTGCCATAAACGAGGAGAAAGGGAGATGTACCCAAAGGAGTCTTGAAGGACGTCCTATATGCCCACAAGACTGAGTCCAAAAGCTGTGACCAATCCTTTCGGTCAGAGCGAACGACCTTCTGTAATATAATCTTGATCTCCCTGTTCGACACTTCTGCAAGACCATTGGTCTGAGGATGATACAGTATGGCTACTCGATGGTCTATGCTGAACTCACTAACAAGGGCCTTTACCTTGTCGTTGACGAAATGAGACCCCTCATCAGAAATCAACACTCGAGGCACCCCGAATTGTGAAATGATATTCTTCCTCAAAAATCGGCATACAGTCCTAGCATCTGCGGTTCAGGCAGGGATGGACTTAACCCAACGACTCACATAATCAATGGCCAACAAAATCTACTTGAATCCTTGACTCTTAGGGAATGGACCCATGAAATTGATGCCCCATGCGTCAAAAACCTCACAGAATTGTATGGGCTACATCGGCATCATATCACGCTGTCTACAAGTGCCCATCCTTTAACAGTCAATACATCTCTTCACGAACTCATCAGAGTCCTTGAAGAGAGTAGGCCACCATAGGTCGGATTGGAGCACTTTCTGTGCCGTTCTCCTCCCAGAGTGATGTCCTCCTACCTCAAGATTGTGGCAGTAAGTGAGGACGCTATGGTGCTCCTCCTAAGGAATGCACCGACGCTAGACGCTATCCCCTCCTTCATGATAAAGGACAGGATCCTCCCAATGGTAGAACTTGGCCTTTGCAAGGAAGGTCTCAAGTCGTTGCCTGAGCCAATCTTGTGGAACTTTCTTGGCAATAAGATAGTTCACAATATCGACGTACCATGGGAGAGAGGCGATAGCAAGGATCGCCTCATCTGGGAAGGTCTCACAAATAGGCTCGATCTGCTTAGAATCCTCAAGAAACTCCAATCGGGAGAGATGATCCGCCACCACATTCTTGACTCCAGACTTATCCTTAATCTCTATGTCAAACTCCTGGAGTAGAAGGATCCATCTGGTCAATCTGGCTTTGGCGTCCTTCTTTGCCATGAGGTACCTGATGGCGGTATGATCAGTAAAGATGGTCACTCTAGATCTAATGATGTACGATCTGAACTTATCTAGGGTGAATACTACGGCTAACATCTCCTTCTCAGTGACGATGTAGTTCCGCTGAGCGGCATCCAAAGTCCGGCTAGCGTAATGAATAGCAAAGGGGACTCCATCCCTCCTCTATCCCAACACGACCCCTACGGCAAAATCGGAGGCATCCGTCATGATCTCGAATGGGAGAGACCAATTAGGCGGTTGGAGGACAAGAGCCTCTACAACTAGACTCTTGAGAGTATCAAATAACGCTATACACTTATCATCAACAAGGAACTCGGTGTCTTTCGTCAGCAGATCAGTCAACGGTCGGGCAATCTTGCTGAAATCCTGTATGAACCGTCGGTAGAATTCGATGTGCCCCAGAAAAGACTGTAACTGCCACAAGTTGGACGGTAGATTGAGTTTTCTAATGATATCCACCTTGGCTGGATCAACCTCCATGCCCCTGTTGGAGATGATATGGCCAAGCACCATCCCTTGAGTCACCATGAAGTGACTCTTCTCCCATGAAAGCACAAGGTGAACCTCAATACATCGCTGGAGGACGCGGTCTAGGCAGTCAAGACAAGAATCGAATCCATTGCCGTAGACCGAAAAGTCGTCCATGAATACCTCCAAGCACTCCCCCACCATGCCCGAAAAGATGGACAACATGCACCTATGGAATGTTGCCGGGACGTTACACAATCCAAAGGGCACCCGCCTGAAAGCATATGTCCCAAAGGGATAGGTGAAGGTGGTCTTGTCTTGGTGCTCGGGCGCAATGGCCACCTGATTGTATCCAGAGTACCCGTCCAAGAAACAGTAATGGCTCTTCCCATCTAGCCTCTCTATAATCTGATCAATAAAAGGCAGCGGGAAATGATCCTTCTTGGTGCCTTGGTTCAATCGTCTGTAGTCCACACAGACCCATCAAGAAGTGGGTACCCGGGTAGCGATCTCCTCTCCAGACTCACTAACAACTGTGGTGATTCCCGTCTTCTTGGGAACCACATGTAGGGGACTGACCCATTTGGAGAAGGAGATGGGGTAGATAAAATCGGCACTCCACCATTTCGAGATCTCCTTCATGACAACATCTCGAAGGTTCGGGTTCAGCCGCCATTGGAACTCACGAGACGGCTTCGCGACCTCGAGATAGATATGGTGGGAGCATAGGGCCAGACTTATCCCTTGGAGATCGGCTACACTCCATCCTATCGCCTTGCGGTTCTTTTCAAGAACCTCCATCAGACGAGATTCTTGCTCTCCAGTCATATCCGCTGAGATAATGACTGGGTGCATCTCATGCTCACCCGTAAGGAACCTATACTTCAGTAATGATGGTAAAGGCTTCAGCTCTGGACAACTCGGTGTTGGCAGATCTGGCCTCTGAAATGTCTGAGTGAATACGACCAAATCTGCATGGGAGAACGAAACTCTCGCTGACAATCTGAATCTGGTGAAGGCTGTTTTGCTGGTGTGTCCCTGCTCTGCATGGAATCAACCTCCTCTCCAGCTGTAGGCTATGTGGAAGTTAGACACGGTATCAAATCATCAAACTCTGCCCAATCTATATTTGACTTCGAGGGATCTGTATCAGAATCACAAGAAAAATCTGCCTCACAATCCGGAATCGACCCTGCTGCCTGAGATGTATCCTGAACCAGGAATGTGCTCTCCAAGCTCTCCTCTGCTAGCATCTGCGCATCTGCGAACTCTGAAGGTGAGAGGATGGCCTGTGCTACTGGGTCTTTCCTAACTACCTTGTCTTATGTAATCACAAAATCACAGTCCTGGTGGATGTCTCGCCCTGCCTCTGTCATCTGCTCTGAATCTGAATGCGGCTCTGAGCAAGCTGATTATCTGGCTCTAGTCTCCTTGACCGTCTCTATTTGTTTACTCTCGCCCACGACGCGAAAGTATACCTTCCCGCTATCATGATTGGATACTGCCTTGGCTGTGGCCAAGAACGGGCATCCTAAAATGATGGGGGGCATCGATCACGGATTCAGGGATCTCCATGTCCAACACAACGAAGTCCACGAGGAATTTCATGCCCTGAATCATGACAACAACGTCCTTCAGCAATCCCTTCGGCCTCTTGACAGATCGATCAGCAAACTGAAGGACAGTCCTGCTCTGTCGTAGAGGGCCCAACTCGAATCGATCGAGTAGGGCTGCCAGAAGTAGGTTGATCGAAGAACCGCTATCTAATAGAGTATGGTCAAACCTTTGCTCATGAATATGTCATCTGACATACGGGGCTCTTGCATCTGGTCTCTTGACTGGCAGACGGTTCTGGATCGTAAAGCAAGTGGCGCGAGTGAGCACATGGATTTCTGACTGGTGGTTCCGCCTCTTCCTCCTAACTGTAGTCCTGTCTCTAAGGGATATCTAGAAGAGAGGTATGTGCTCCACGACCTCCTGTAGATTCAGCTGTATATGAAATCGGTCGATCATCTGCTGGCTGAACTCTAACTGGTAGGACTTTTTCTGATTTTATCTTTTAGGCCCCTTAGCCAAGTGGAGTGCTTGGGGAAAGGGGACGGCTGGGTCCTTCTCAGATGAAGGACTAGGATCGGGTCTGGAATGCTCAGGCAAAGCAGAATCCACACATACATCATCTATCAACATAGGTGGATCCGAAAATAGTAAGCCCTTTCCATTATTCATAGAAATGTCATGAGATATATGAACTGAAGGGAAAACAACATGACTTGTAGAACTGGAAATGGTGGCCTCAACACCATCCTCGACATCTGGAATCGCGACATCAGTACCGCGCTCTAGCTCAACAACTGGTATGGTGGCATCAGTATCACCTCCTCCATCTGGTGAAGTGACGGTCTCAGCACCGTCAGCTGGATCATTGTCCTTGGTGGCGTCAGTGCTACCGTCATCATCATCATATCTAGCGACATCAGCACTACTCTCCTCCTCGTCTGGCACTTCTGAAGTGGCATGGGGTCGTCGCTCAGACGAGGTGCCGCCTACTGACATCCTACCACTCCTAAGTGTAACAAAATCAGCATCAAACATGTATGCAGAAACATGACCAAGTGAAGCACTAAGAGTGGTAATCTCAGTAAACTCTACCTGCTCAGACTTCCTCTTGAGGTTGTTCGGATTGGGCTCAATCTGTGCAGGAATGGAGGCCTTCCCTCTCACAATCCTCATCTCCTGGCGAAACTCATCCATCTCCTGTCGGAAGGTGGCCTGCTGCTCGGACATGAGGCATGCTACGTCATCCAGAGTGGGGTTCTCATAGGTGGGCCCATGAGAACCTGACGGGTGGCCTCTCTGAAACTGAGGATGCTGCTATGGAGGAGGGTGAGAGGGGTAATGAGAGTCATACTGTTGCTGAGGCTGCTACTGCCTCCAAGGCTGTCCCTGCTGATAGGGACGAGGACCTTGCTGCTGGTGTGCTGGGAACTGGGGCTGCTGGTGCTTCTCACGCTGTTGGCCGTACTGGCCACCCTGAATTGGAGGCTGCTGCTGGGAACTAGTACCTCCGATCGTCTAATGGAATCCGAGATGGTCTCGTCAGATCCTAGGCTGGGGTCAGTCATACCATATCCTGTTGACATCCATCAACGGCTCCTGCTCGTAAGAGGGTGGGGGGAGTACTTCCAGGGGCTGGTCCGGCTGATACACCACCATATGGCTATCTTGAGATGGTGGTGACTGGACATACTATTGCTGTTGCGGCTGGTAGGGCTCTGCCTGAACAAGGTGAACCTGTCGGTACTGGGCGGAGGGCTGGGCCGGACTGCTGCTACTGCCGGTGTCTGCCCATGACCTGAGAGGGGTTGAGAAGCCGTCTGTGCCTCCTTGAGACACATGATCTATGTCTTCAGGTCGCTCAGCGTCTGTGCCATCTGGTCGATCTACGTCATGCCCTGGCACGACTTCTTCTCTATCAAATCGATCCGGTCCAGCTTCTCGCTGATGATTCCCATGTCGACGGCTGTCGACTCTACCTGCGCTGTTGCTGCTGACAAAGTGGAAGGACCGGCATCGACCCATGCTATCCTCTGATAAAACACGGCTTGTGGCTGGGATCTCCCCTGAGTGTAGAGTCGGGTCTGGGACATCACTGTATAGTTCTCGGCCATCTCCTCATAGATGACCCAGACCTGATCCTCATCCTTGGCGAAATACGAGCCCTCACAGGATGCGTTCACTAACCCCTACATCTCCGGTGTAAGCCCACAGAAAAGGATCTGAACAAGGTTGGGCTGGATATGTTGTGATGGGGGAACCTGTCCGTAAGATCTCGGAACCTCTCCCATGCCTCGTGGAATTGCTCATTGGGGAGCATGGAGAAGTTGCTGATCAAGGCCCTCACTACATTCGTCCGACCGAGTGGATAATACTTGTTCAAGTACTCGGTTTGGAGCTGCTCCCAGGTGGTAACAAATCTCCCTAGGTGCTTCAGCCAGTTGGTTGCTCTGTCTACGAGGGAGAACGGAAAAGCAATCATCCGGATAGTGTCCTCGTCCACATGCCGATCGTGGATAGTGCTGCAGATCATCTCAAACTCCTAGAGATGAAGATGTGGCTCCTCAGTCGCGAGCCCGTGGAAACGGGGAAGAAGCTGAATCGTTTGTGGGGGGAACTTGAAGTCCCCCACAATCGCTAGAAGCACAATCCATCTGTGTGTAAATGTTGATCCGGGGTTGTGCAACTCCCACATCGGTCTGGCTGGTGCTGGCTGGACCGGCTCCTCAGGCTGATATGGGTCATCTTCCTCACCATCGGCTCTCGACTGATCTCTATCTGCTCTCAGCCTCTCCATCTCTCTACGCATCTCGACCATGAAAGCTCCCTGATCTCGGATCTGTCGCTGCATCGTCTCAAGGGAAGCTAATAGGGTGTTGTTGACCGCACTCTGTTCCAACACATATGTCTGCTCTGCTCTGAGACCATCGGTGCGCTCCTCGTTGTTGGCCATGGCCTCTACAAAGGAAAAAGACCCAAACTCAGGTGCCGATAAATCAATTGGCTGCTACTCTCTCTGATCTGGCACTGATATCTCAGAACTGGTGGTAGAAGGGTGGTCAAGGGGGAACAGGGTGGAATCGAACTCGGGTTAGGAGAGCGGGTCTCAACTCTCACGAACCAACCTAGATGAACGGGCTGGAGTGCTGTAAAGCGGTGCAACCAAGGGCTGCCTAAGAGACCTCCTGCCCATCATCTTGATTTGGCGAGCAAAGGCGGATGAGATCTGGAAACACACAAGATGAGAAAACAAACCCCCGATTCACCTACTCAACACTGAGCTGAAGACCGTAATGGTGGATCAATTATCTTGTCAATTTTTATTAGGTGATCAAGTCAGTCTTTCAGAGCGATTAAGCGAGCTGATGGGAATCCAATACTCCCAACAGACTGTCCCGTATAAAAGGATGGTAGTCTGATAGGAAATCAGATGTGGCTCTAGCCTAGTGTGCGGGTCACTCTCTCGCTCATTCAAACCAAACAAGGAGGGGGTTACTCTCCCCAAGACAGATTTTTTAAAGTGAGGTGTCTTTTAGGGTCAAGTGTATTTAGCAGTCCTAATTTTATAGTTTTTATTTTTGAGGTATTTTTCAAGCAAACAACGCCTAACAATTTTTTTGGTTCTCCTGGTTATTTAAGTCCGAAAACGGGGAGGGGAGGGGGGAGAAGGCAAAAAAGCTGATGCGCGATCAAACACGATGATGCATGCAGAGTAAGAAATGCGTACCTGACTCCAGCTCTCTACATGCAGGGTAATCGGCGCATAAAAGTAAAGACAATAATAAAACTACTTATATGATGCATGAGGGAAACGACCTTATACGAAGCAATTCTACACGTGAAGAACAATAGCTGGGTAACCAAGCTAAGTCCGGAGTCCGATCTTGGGAGCCACTCGGTGTCCGCCACAACGGATCCTACGCACGCTATATGTGACTCCTCACAGAACGTGGACTCAAGCCTAATTAAGCTAACTTTTTCTTGTGATTTAATTAATAAGGTCCAATTAACGATCTATAGATGCAAGCAGATAATTAGGGCTGGACCTTAATTAATTACGTCACAATCAAGTAAAATTCTACGGCTAAGGTTAAACCTCGAAAATCAGATAAGCAGTATAAAATGTGATAAAATAAAAATCGACGAAAACCACGGTGAGGTCCCCCCGAGCACACCGGTGCTCGGCGAAACAGGCCCCGACAATCACCACAAAATTCTTTGAGTACTGTGTTATTTCAATAATATAGTCTGTAGAAATGGAAAAACTATTCTACGGCTATTCTACGACTCCCGAACTCCTGCTTGCCTCCCTCGCGCTCTTCTGCAGCTCTATGCAGAAAAGAGCCGCCTCTGACTCCCGCGGTTGCTTCGGCTTCCCGAAGAAAGCCACCTCGGTCCTCATGCCCCTCGCAAGAAAAGTAAACAAAAGTATATCAAACACAAGTTATTATAAAAATGTGATAATGAAATGAGACAAAAAATACAAATATAGATAGAAAAGCCGTAAAAGCTGTGAAAGAAAATCGACTACTAAGCCGTGATCCCCAGCAACGACGCCATTCTGATGATGAGACTTTCGTGATCCGGGTAAAGGTAAAAATACGGGTCATTGTGACCCGAACCCCGAAGCTCAATCAACAAGAGAATCCAAGACCACCAAATCAATAAATCAATCAATAAAGTCGAATAGCGGTCTCGCTATTTTATTTAACCTGGTATAGCGACCAGGGTCGAACTCAAGGAGCACGGATTGGGTAAAAGCCTACGAAGTAGTCAAAAATCAAAATAAAGAGAAGAAAATATTTCTGGTGGATTTTACGGGTTAATTTTTTGTGATTTTTAATTATGAAGAAAATATAAAACAAAGCCAAAAGTCATAATCAACTAATTATTTAACAACACAAATCAAGTCAGAAAATTGAAATAAAAATATTTTTTGATTTTATAATTTTTCAAGTGTTTTTGGTAATTTTCTCAGATCTTTATGATTTTTAGGGAATTTTCTAAAAATGAAAGAATGCCAAAAATGGAAGCTACTTTGCAGCCATATTTGAAAGGCTATTCAAAAACTATAAAAGTATCATCTAAAAATCTAGCAACAATTTCGTGAAAAACTAAAGTAAAAACTGAACTACAGGAAAAGAAATTGCATTTTTTTGAATTTTGTAGAATTTTTAATGATTTTTATGATTTTTTAGGGTTTTTCAATTTTTAAGGTGTTTATAAGGCCAATTGCAGCAAAAATTGGATTAAGTAAAAACACAACAAAACAAGCAAATCACAATTTTTTTAGAATTTTTAAAGAGTTTTTCATAATTTTAGTTTATTTTCAAATTGAAACAGTAGCAAAAATGATGGTTTTTGAATTTTTAAAAATACAAAATCAAAACAAAAATGTCCCAAAAAACCATTGAAATTTTTACACAGGGACAGGGGCCACGTGTCCAGATTTCAAGAGATTTGGAGTTGATTTGCTATTTTATTCAATCAATAAAACATGCACCACACACGAGGACCTAATTGCAAAGAAAATAAGTTTCAGGGGCTTAATTATAACACGCACGAAGAATATAGGGGTTCAATGCAATTTCACTTATATTCAAGACATGTTCAAATCTATCACGCACAGCGGTAAAAGTACTAATATTGAAACTAAAACTTCAGAGCATAACATTCATTAAACCCGAGCCCCATACATGCAAATATCCCATAAAGTCACGTGACGAAGCACGTGCAACACAAACATAGGGACTAAATTGCAAATTATAGAAGTCAGAGGTCCAAAGTGCAATTTATCCAAATTAAAAACAATGATGATACATAATTACAGGACTGAAAGGTAAATGCTAAAACAGAACTGGCCTAAGTGAAATTTATCCTTATTATTAAGGATCCAACGACTGAATGGAATCCACTCATGATTGGATGGCTGTGGATGGCAGGTACCCCTTCGACGATCGATGCTCCAGATCAGATCCTTAGATGGATCGGACGGTCAAGACCCTCAGATGATAGACGGTGGAGATCAGAACTGACAGGAGGGCTCGATCGGACGACGGAGGAGAGCTCTGGATGAACAGGTCGTCGGTGAACTTCGTCCGACCAATATGCGCGGTGGGGAGCTCCTCCGAGGCTGCTAGGGTAGGGTTAAGAGAGATGATGGCGTTCCGGAGCGGATGTGCTGCTCCGATGAGACCGGGGATCCTGGAGGACCCCGACGATGAAGAAGATCCTGGAGCACTGTGTTTCAAGGTTTGAACCTCCAGATGAGACTCATTTGTCATCGAACCTGCACAGAAAGAAAGCTGGGTCGAGGGCAAAATGCCTCGACCCGGTTACGGGCGAAATGGGCGGCTGGGGGAGGCGGAGCGTAGCTCTCCGACGAGCGACAGCGGAGGAGAGCCGATGACCCTATTCCTGGGAGAACTAGGGGGAATGGAGGGGTGTAGAACGTGGAGAGGATTCTCGCGATGGTGAAGGTGCGGTCAGAATGGGAAATGGATGATCGGAGCATGCTGGATGATCCGGTGAAGGTCGGCGGTCAGAAATCGAAGAATGGAAATCTATAGAGGTCCAGATGCTGTCAAGGATATTTGATGGTCGAATGCGTCTATGGTGGAGGTGATGGTCCTCCTAGGATCTTCTCCTCGATGGAGCGACGTCTCTAGAGGCTCTGGCTCGCTAGTGGCGGAGCACGGCGAGATTGGTCGCCAGACCTAGGGCTAAGGGCTTCAAGCTCTCGTTGCAACACCCTCATACGCTTGCTTTCACTCGAGGAGAAGAATGGAGGTCATTGGGGTTGACGACAATGGCTGAAGGTGCGTGAAATGGCGGCTGGAGGTCAAGCTTTATATGGTGAAGGGTTCGAGAAGATTGGAGTGGAGCACGCAGATCGAGGAGCAGACCCCTAGATGATATGGCGGGCGTGGATCACAGATCTGCCCTCGACAATCGGAACTATGGATTTGAGAAGATGGAGGCCGGATCGATTCGGGAATATTTGGAGAAATCGGGCAGGAACCGGATCCAGGTGCAAAGTGGTCCAGGGTGGAGAGTTGACCGGGGGTCAACAATCCCCCGTGGACCAATCAGAATTTAGCATCCCAAAATTATTCATAAATTAAATTAAAAATAGCAAACGATTTTATTTAAAAATATTTACAAAATGAAAAGTGTTTATTATTTTTCAAATTATTTTTTTTGTATTTTTTATATTTGATAAATAAATTATGTTATATACATAATATAATATTATATACAAGCATAAATACCTATGTATTTCATATTTTATATTTTTATTATTTTATTTTTGTACAAATACCCTAATTTTATATTCTATTTATTCACAACATAAAATTTGGGATATCAAATAATTTTTATTTTTTATTTACAGGGATAAAATAAATAGATGGAGGTAGATATATACATGGTATGTACAATGAGAAGAGAGAGAAATTATTTTATTTTTGTTTTTATTTTCTTTTTCTCATTTTTATTTTATTTTTAGAAATATATAAAAATTAATAAAAACCCATTTTTATTTTTGTTTTTATGAAAATAAAATATATACACCAAGAAGGAAATGTGTACAATGATGAATGGCCCTATCTCTCTCTACTCATTTTATTTGGCGATCATGCCCATATTGGGCCCTCTCTTGGGTTCAGGTCACTCAATATTTATTCTAAATATTTCCCTCTTTTTCTTTATTTCTTTATTCTTTTATTTTTGTACAAAAACATGCTAATTATTGATATTTACACAAAGCATGCAATTTGATAATTTATTATATTTACAAGTATCTACATGGTATTTTGCAAAGATTTTTAGCTAAAATAAAAGAATAAAGAGTGATGAATGAGGATTCATCAATAGCTCATGACATCATCATCAAATCATCGAAATATATCACAACCTCAGTTCGGTGTCTGTGACCAAAATCCTCAAATAATAATCACACCTAATAATCTTGCAATCATCAAAATCATCAATAATCTCTATGCACATATCAGAAGTCAAATCCACCAAAGTAGCATGTCAATCTCATCATCCTCAAAACGTGCCCGACTTATTTCCAATAATCAATGTATGTCACAAACCTCGATGCAGGCTCTATCAACAAGCACAACAATCCCGGGTACAAGAAGGGATGATACGAGGGATACGAGGAGGGTGGGCGAGATGAAGGTGGACATAGAATCATTGTGGTCAAAGGAGAGGGCTCCTCAAAACGGGCTAGATATGGGTAATATGGGCAAGGAGAAAAGCCGCAAAGTTCGGCTACGAAGGTGAAGCGCAAGACCCAATATCACGACTCGAATGCAGATGAGGAAATATATATAGACAAAGGGGATAGAAGGACTCAATGATGAAAATACTCACACGGATGGGACTGGCAACTCAAAGAGGGACGGAAATGCAAATGGACTCAAAGTCACAATCAATACACAAAGCAATCCCCTAGTTCACCAACTCAACACAGTGAAGACCGAGATGTGGTCTTTTTATCTTGTCGATTTTAGAGTTAGGTGATCATCAAAAGTTGTACACACCGAAGATAGGCTTGAGATTTGGGCACTAATCCTTAGTGTGTACATAGGAGTAAAATGCACAAACAAGGAGGGAGATTGCTCTCCCCAAAGCAATGAATCTATTTCATTTTTATTTTTAAGTCTAATAGAGTTAGCAGTCCCAATTTTATTTAGGTTGTCAGTTTTTTGATTATTTTTCAATGCACGTCCTATAGGTTTTCCAATTCCATGTAGCATCATAGGTGAGAAAAATTAGAGAAAGAAGGTCGGAAAAGCCATGCAAGTCAGAAATCAATGATGCATGCAAAGTGAGAAGACTTACAGTGCTTCCCAGCTCTCTCCATGCAGGATGCAGAAAAGAATTTGAAAACCTAACTATATGAGATGCAATCCGATGAAATCACCCTAGGGGAGAAATTGCTAATATCGTGAAGCACAATATGTTATTTTCAAACAAATCCTAAGGTCTGGTCTTGGAGACATCTCGATGCCTACCACAACGGGTCCTGCTTAGGGCTGCTAATCGAAATGAACATGTTCGTATTCGATTAGAGTTCGTTCGATAATAGTTCGAAAAATGTTCGTTCGTTTCTAAACAAACTGAACATGAACTTCAAATTTTAGTTCGATTGCTTAACGAACTGAACATGAACATAACATATGTTGATTCGATAAATGTTCGAGTTCGATATATGTATATGTGTATGTATCTGTATATGTAACTTAGTATTTATACACTTGGTAAATTTCAAGGTTAAAGAAATTGTGGTGTTATATTGGGCTTTGTATCGCTTTAATTTGAACATTTTCTTATTTTACTGCTTATCGAACCTTATTATCGAACTCCCGTTTCGAACTTGTTCATATAAACAAGTTTTAGTTAAGTTAAATTGTTAACGAACTGTTATCGAACTGAACTCGAACGTTCGTTTTCTAAACAAACTTGAACTCGAACATATCCCATCGAATATTTATCGAACCGAACTCGAACTCGAACTTTCTTATCGAACCGAACTCGAACATAGGTCCATTCGTTACAGTTCGGTTCGATTAGCAACCCTAGTCCTGCTAGCGCTGTATGATGTCTCTCACGACACATGGGTTTGAATCTATATAATCAACATTTATTATTTGACTAAGTCCAAAAGCGAATCTATAGGTGCAGGCAATATATATTAGGTTTTGGACCGTATTCTACCGGGTAAGCAATTCCTAAGTTAAGACTCATTCACACAAATAAAATAAAACGAAAATAAGAAAACAGATAAAAATAAAACGAGAAACCACAAAAAAGTCGGTGAGACCCCTAAGGGAACAATCACTCGGGCAATGGACCTCGCTAAGTCAATGTACCTATGAGAGTCCAAATTATTACATCTATGAGCACTCTCTCACATAAATTTACATTTTTTAAGAAAAATGCGCCATAAATTGAAGCCAGAAGCTGTCTCAAAAATTCCTCCAAGTCTTGATTGGTTGGTCTCTCCTGCCGGCTCAGTCAGAAGGCCAGCTCCGCCTTTCTTGGGAGCATAGCTCCTCCTAAGAAGTCATCCGTCGTGCTGCGCTCCCTCACAACAAGTTCAAACATGAAGAGTGCCAAACAGTTCACAATTATATCAAATAAGAATAAATAAATAACAGAAATAAATAAGTGCAACAATAAATAAATGAATAAGAGATAATAGACAAAAATAAAAGAATCTCCTACTAAGAGCGTTGCTCCCTGTCAACGGTGCCATTTGATAACTAGGGGTTTTCCCAAGTTTTGTCATTCCACAAGGCAGACAGACAATCACTGAAGTGACCTCAGACGAAAACCCTAATGAATCAACAATTAACCCATAGCAAGTATCAAGTAGTTAAATATAAAAAATGTGGAGTTAAAATTTATTATAACTCTACAAAAAATGTGTACAGGTGTAATTACGTGTAGAGTCCAACATGAGGAGCAAACAGTAGAAGGAGGACTTAGAAGGAGGACATATAATGCACACAAAATTTTGTCTTTTATCTCTTCTCCATTTTATTATTTTTGTGGGTTTTTAATTCTCTATTTTTAATTTATTTTTATTTTTATATTTTTTTGCTTTATCATTTTAAGTTTTTTATTTTCTTTTAATATTTTATGTTTTTTCTATTTTCTTTTCTTTTATATAAATAATATAGCATATATAAGGCTTCATATATACATATAGAGTAATATATATACTAATATATATATATAATATAGAAAATAATTTGATTTTGTATTTTTTAGATCTTTCTAATGCTTTTGTATTTTTCTAGAATGTTTACTGATTTTATGTAATTTTAAAGTCAAAATTACCCGAAATAATGGATTAAATATATAGGTCGAAATTGAATTGGATTTTAAAAATAGTAAATAGGGACCAACATTATCCAAATCAATTTTATTATATAAATATTTATATAAATAAAATTATAAGATATAAAAACATATTTTTAGATTTTTAAATGATTTTTTACATTTTTATGAAAGATTTTGGGGTTTTTCAAATTTTAGATGTTTTTTTCCATTTGTAGTGATTTTTGTAGTAAATAAAATAGGATAAAATACATATTATATATATTTTTGGAATTTTTAAAGATGTTTTTAATTTTTTTGCATTTTATAAGTTAAACAATACAAACATAGGCTCCATTTCATTTTTAATAATTATATAAAATGCAAAAAATGCCAAATAAAATATGGACATGTATATACATGGCATGAAGTATATATTCCTATTTTTGTGGATTTTTAGGAGTACATTACCTATATTTAATAAATAGATTAATAGCAAAAAAATATGTGTCCTACCAGGGGAATAAACGCAATTAAAATGAATTCTAGGCGTGACCGTGCAAATATGCCAACATAAAACAACATTTATTTAACTTTTAAATACTATTTTACAATATACAAAAATCGCCAGTGATATACATGCATTTTGACCAGCTTACGTGGAACGACACGCGAGCTGAGCTGGACATGACCGAAATGCAATTAAAATAAATACAAGGTCCATTCTACAAAAAGTCCATTTATTTAACACACTACACTTTTTACAACCATAATAAATAAATACAAAAATATGGGGGGAGGATACGCAATTACCTCATTATATGCGTTCGTTCGGACGATGGATGGGCTTTCACTTGACACGTGACGTGTCCTCGTTGCGCGATGACATTTCGTTGATCATTGGCTGATTAGATCGCTGGGTGCGATCTGACAGTGGAGATGTGGCTTGATGAGCGGCTCTGGTGTGACTTGGAGTTTCCATCTTTATCCAGCGGCAGGAGGGCATGATGGAAGAACAGGGAAGGAACTCGCCGCTGGTGAGTTTCTTCTGACGATATTGCCCTCCCCCATCAGCCTTTGCTGCTCCAAAAGGGCTCCAGATGCTCCTAGCAAGGTCCCCTAATGGCTTGAGGCGACAAATGCATCGGCATTCGTTGATGCTCCTCCACAAGGTCGATGAAGCTCATGGGTCCCATTTACCTGCAAGTTCGACAAAAGCGACTCCAAAAGGAGTCCCTTCCACCTACAGAAAAGCCGAGGGTAATAAAGCGATAGGTCTGAGGGTTTATTTGGTGGTGAAATGGGCATCGGTGGTATGGGGCAGAGCTCCTCTGACGAGCGGCGGAGGTGAAGGAGCTGATCTCCAGATCGGGTGTCGATCCGGGTGAGCGAAGGTGTGCGGGGCGTAGGGAATCGAATGGGAAAGGATATGAGGATGGAAAATGCAACGAAGAATAGGTAGAGGCATGATGAAAGAGTTCAAATTGGCTGATTACAGCTAAAACTAACTCCTACAAGCTAATCTAAATACAGAATTGAAAAGCAGGAAATAAAATCTACCTAATAAATAAGAAATGTCACAACTCATACGTGTTATGTTCGGTTGGGAGCAGGATGTCGCTGGAGCGCCACCTTGGGGGCACCTCCCGCCTCCGCAAACGTCCAAAATCTTAGGGGACTCCAGTTGTCACATGGTACGTACTTTGGCCGAGATCTGGAGCTCTAGGGCTTGAGAAAATGACCGAACAAGAAATGGAGGTTGGAGGTCCTTATTTATGAACATGGACGACACCCTTATTGACCAAGTGAAATCAATGAATCACTGATTTGTACAATAGATTAGAGGGTCTGGCATGTGTGATGATTGATCTAGGACTAATTTATGTAAGGGGATCGATGCCATTTGAGTGATTGTTGAACGAAATTTTTCACGGGTCTAAAATACGTTTCACACAAGGCGGAGACGCAGTCGCTGTGGTGACCCACAAGAAATCCCAATTCAAATAACAATTAACCCACAACATTCAAATAAGGCAGTGAAAGTGAATGTGGAGTTAAAAATTATTATAACTCTACAACAAGATGTGCATATGTGCAAGAATGTAGAGGTCGAACACAGGGAGCAGACAAGTAGAACGGGGCAAAAATGCGCAAATGTGAATGTGAAGACTTGTCTATTTATGCTATGTTTTTGTGGGTTTTTAATTATATATATATTTTTTTATTTTTTGGAATTTATAATTTTATATTTTAATTTTTGATTTCTAATTTTATATTTCCTTTTTATTTAAATAGACTATATAGACAAAGTAAGAAAGAGAGGGATGAAGTATTTATAAAAATAAGTAAAAATACTAAAAAATCAGGAAATAAAATGTTTTTGGTATTTTATAATTTTCTAATGTTTTTGTGATTTTTCTAGATTTTTCCTAATTGTTTTGGTATTTTTAAAGGTGAAAATACTAGAAAACAATAAACTACATTGCTGGACGGAATTAAAATGAGGATGAAAAATACCAAACTGTGCCCAAAATTCCTCAAATTAATTTTAATTGAAAGATAATAAATTAGAGAAAATATAGAAACTGAAATTGTATTTTTCAGGATTTTTGTAGAATTTGTAAGATTTTTAGGAAGGTTTTTGGGGTTTTATGATTTTTAGGAGTTTTCTTTTGTATTTTTAGTGATTGTTGGTCTGGAGCTAAAAGATATGCAAACACACAAAATATAATTTTTTTGGAATTTTTCAAAATTTTTTATAATTTTTATGTATTTTCTAATGCAAACAGTGTTGAAAATACATGTTTTTGAATTTTTATAAATACTAAAATGCAATAAATATGCAAAATAAAAATATGATGTAAATATACCATGCAACAAGAGCTTATGATGATTTTTATGGATTTTTTAGCAATTTATAGATGCATGGAATAAATAGAAAAAAGAACAAGAAAATGGATTGCTGGCAGGGGCATTTGTGTAATTAGCAGAACATCCAGGGAGTTGATTGTAAAATTTCCAGAGAAATATAACGCAATAAATAATTATCCGGACTAAAATCAAATAGACAGATTTGCAAGGTTATAACTGCAAAATCACAAGGGTTACATGCACAAAGCACGTGACCTGGCGAGGGCCTTTATGCAAATCCTGAAACTCTGGGGGCTTTATCGCAATTTTGCCAAAAATATTATAACTGTAAACAAACGTTTGGGTACTAAAGATAAATATTAAAAAGCTATGGGTTAATCCTGCAAAATGGCTAAGTCACGTACGCAGAGCACATGACTTGGCAAGGAACAAAATGGAATACCTGAAAATACTGGGGTGCAATTCGCAAATGCTACGAAAGTTTCTAACGGCCGATGAATGTTTTGGTACTAGTAATTAAATACAAAAATGCTGGGTAAAGCCTTGCAAAATTACCCAGCCAGGGGGGCGATCCAACAACGGATGTGAGACCACTTAGGCCACGTGTCGAGCCTTGGTCCCGCGATGCCCCTTCGGCATGAATGGCCACGATCAGATTTGGCAGGATAATCAGACGGCTGTGGGGGGCCACGATCCGACGGCAACTATAGTGCATCAAGAACGAAGGGTGATCGAACAACGCAGAGGCGCGGAGGAAGAACGACTGACGAACTCGGCCAGGACGAACTCGGAGCTCCAAAATCTCCACGCACGGTGCTTCCTATGCCCCACTGATGACTCCAAAAACTTCCTGGGAGCTTCCTCTGGCGGGCAGAGGCTTCAAAATGGCGTGTAGTCTGCCGGAACGCCGATGCGAGGTTGGTGAAGGAGGACAGCTCCAGGCTGCACGTGCATCAACAAAAACGCCCCCAGATGGGGTCCTTGGCACTTGGGACCTGCAAGAGAAGCACGAAAATGACAGTATATGGTCCCAAGACCTGATTGGCGAATGGAAGGAGGGCGTGGACTCGACGAAGGTCACCCGAGTTCAATAGCTCCGGCAAGGGGATCGACTGCGAAATCGGGGTAAAATACTCGATGAAACAACAAGATAAAGGCGTGAACTGAATCCTAAGATTATCGGCTAACTAAATGACAAGAAAACACATGAAATACAACCTCGGCAAGTTGAGAAAATAGGGAAATGGGACCTCACGGCCTAGGTGGCCGGAGATGGGTGGAACAGCCGATTTGCGCCACCAAACGCCTCCGCAAGGAGGCCGGAGAGGACCTGTCACCTCCTCGATCCACGACCTCCAGAAAAGAGAAGCTTGGCAGGAGCAAAAAGGGTTCCAGTTTGAAAAAGGGAGGAAGGGGGGTTTTTGAACAATGGCGTGAGATGGCTCAAAGATCGAGTGAAATCAGAGGATTCAACGGTCCAATCCCCGATATTAGCATAGGGCATGTATAATGGATACACTAGGATCAAAAGTCGTGAAGGTTGCATCGCCAAAAGGTGAAAGGCTACTCCTCGAAAAAATCGTGAAGCGAGGCGAAAAACAGGGTCTGACAGGGTTTCAGGAGTGGGTCAGAGAGTTGACCCGAGGTCAACTCTCCAGGCCCCCTGGTTGGTCCACGTGGACCAACCAGGAAAAATCCTGGAAAAACCTTTTGTAAAATAATTTAAAAATAGAAAATGAATTAATTAATTTTTTATTATTAAATAAAAAATATTTGTTATTTTATAAAGTATTTTATGGTGATTTTTAATTATTTTATGAGGTATAAAAATACAAGTTACCATTTTAGGTCTATATAGGTATATTCTTCTATATATTTTAATATATGATTTTTATTTTGTGAATTTAATTTATTTATTTTTGTTTATTATCTTATAAATTTATAGAACATTTTTATACACTTAAATATATTTTTATTTTATTTTTCTGAAGTATTTGTACACTTAATAAAATATAAGTATTAATTGTTCATGTATAAGTATAGGTATTATACCTATGTATTATATACAAATATTTTATTTTTATATTTTATTTAGGTTTTTATTCATGTTTTAATGCTAAATATATATTATAAATAATATTTACAAAATTATAAAATTATAAAATTATAAAAATTATGAATAAATAATAAAATGAATATTTTAATCTGTACAAGTATACAAAAGGGTTCCAAAACTCAACTTTCAAACCGTAGCTCCGCCAAATGCGAAACCAACGCCATTAAATAGCTTATTTAAAATTATATAGAATTAAAGTGAGTTTGACGCATTTAGAGCTTTTATTTGAGAGATACATGTCTGGGAAGTTGGGATTCTGAAAATTATTCAAATCATAACTTTTTATCTGTACATTATTTTTATGTGAAATAAATTTTGTATTTTTCTATATGAAATTATCTACAACTTCATGTTTAAAGTTTATTTTTTTGAAGTATAAAAAGTGGAACAAAAAATAGGTCGCAAAATGAATAAAGAATGAATTGAATAAAATGGGTTTTTAGTGGTTTCTGGCCTTTATCTCCCCCTACTTTATTCCTTGTCGACCTAGTCATCGAGATGCCTAGGTCTCGAGGTTTCGGGTCATAAAATAGTTACAATATTTTATTATTTTTCTTTTCTTTTTTTTATTCTATAATTTTGGCTTTAAAAACCACATTTTATACATTATTTACACAAATATGCATGGATGATAAAATGCATGAATTAACGCTATTTACACGTATTTACTAGGGTTTTTAAGGCCAAAATGATAGAATGAAGATGATGAAACGTAGATTCATCATCCCCCTATATTTGCCTTTGCTAGTCCCTAGCAAACACTTATGCAATAAGTGCAGAAAAGAAAAATACAGAAAAGAAAAAGAAGAAAATTGGATTAAGTTTAACTATCGAACTCGTCTTCACAAAATCAAAGTTTGGAGCTTAAGTCAGACCTTTGGAATTTAAGTGCGGGTGGAACCTTAATGAGAACCGGATTTTAAATCCAACAGCCTTAAAGAATCCCAAAACTCTGCTCAAGTCTCCTCAATAGCCAGGTTAGAAATATTTCAACTCATACGCAAACCCTTACGACTATGAATCTGACTCGTACAATGTAAGTGATGGTGGCTCTCCCCAACTGAAATGACAAAGAGACTGAATTCTCTAATATGACAACCCAATGATTCCCCAATCCAACAACTCATCCCTCAAGAAGCAGGGTATTCCCTTCTAAGCTCAAGTGGCAACCAACCCAAGAGGAGGGGGTGAAAAGAAGAATGGACGATAGCCAGTGTAGCTACCTATCCTAGGATGCAAGACCAGTGTAGTTAAGTCATCCAGCTGCATGCTCACGTGATTTGACTTTGAATCTCAAGCTTGCTTATTTGACTTTACACATATGTACACTCCGGCAGGCATTTTTATTTTTGTACAGGCCTATCCACTTTTTTGGAGTTTTTACTTTTTGCAATTTTTTTGAATACTATATACAGAAACATTTACATAGAGAGTTTTTCCTCTTGAGCCAGTAGACTATCCCTCTTTTGAAGCTTTATTGCAACCCACGATCTCCTATCCTCGAAACTCATCATCACTGGAAGGGTTGGGGTGCACTTCCCTCCCTAGAGGAGGACAAGTGTTTCCACCTGTGAGCGTCTCATACCGGCAAATCCAACCCCCTCACCACTCCAACTGAGTTGAGCCAAGTGAAAGGTGCAGGTGTCCGAGTTAGGTCATTATCAACAAGAGTCGTGCGTGTGCTCCGAAATACTCTACTTAGGCAGTCAAGAATCCATTAAACCAAGTCTCGTGGTTCTCAAAGAATTAAGTCAACTAGACCTGAAGTACCTCAATTCCAGCTCCTATAAGGTTCCTGTTAATTAGGAAGATTTTAAGGTCCAACCAAGCTCCAATCTTCAGACTTTACTTAGACTCGTTCAACTATCAAACTCAATCCGAAAAATGCTCATGCTATGCAAATGCTATGCAGAAAATATTTTTGTGATGCAATTTTCAAAGATTTTGAACTTTTTATGGGTTTTTGAAAATATGATGCATATGCATTTTTTAGATTTTGCAAAAATATTTTTCAATTTTTTTTGGATTTTAATTTTGCAAATGTTTTTGGGATTTTTAAAAACAAAAGGTTTTGGCTAAAAACTAGGTACAAATATTTACACGGAAATGTATCTTGTATTTACAAGAAGTGGATTTTTAAGAGTTGACAAAGGGTAAATGGTCAATTTTATAAGTATATACATAGAAAATTTTAGATGAGATGTAAGTATTCCTCGAACTTATTTGACACATGTTTTTCAATCAATTTTGATAACTATAGTCCAAATTAATCTTTACAAACAATTTTTTACAAACATGTACACACATTTGAAAATCATTTTGCAAAGGTTTTCTAAACAGTATATATATATAGATTTTTCAAATATTTTTGCAACCATTTTTCAAACCATTTGCAAATCGTTTTTCAAACCTTTTTATTTCACACAAAGAAATTAATTTTCCAAACAAAATGTTTTTTACAAAGGTTGAAAAATATGTAAAAAAATGTTTTCCAAATAGTTTTCAAAAGTTTTTTCACGAAGGTTTTCAAACTATTTTTCAAACATTTTGCAAAAAATATATTCACCTGATTTATTAATCAGTAGATACACAAAGAATTTGAGGAATAATCACATCTTCTTATTGGGGTTTTTAATGAATTTTATAAGTATAATTAACCATATTTATTAATAAAAATACAAAAGTACGAGTTATGGCTAAAGTATATACGCAGTTTATACGACTCCCCTATACTTAGCTTGAGCTATGTCCTCATAGATCAGAGAGAAAAGAGAAGACATAACTCGTACTGACTATAGAAAAGTCTAAGAATAAATGAATAAGAGATGAATAAACAAAATGAGAAGTTGACCGTCCCCCCTATACTTAGGATCAAATAATCCTAAGTATAGCAGACTGTACATAAAGTAGGGAGGGTCAAGGGTGGGAATGAACATATCATACTCAGACTGTCTCCCCCTATACTTAGGGTAAGATATCCCTAAGTATAGACAAGAAGAGGAGACAGTGGAGAGGATCAAAGAATAGAAGTACTCGGGATGCGCACCCCCTATACTTAGAACAAAGTACGTCCTAAGTATAGAAGTCTCTCAAAAAGGGGCGACACCTTTTCGGTAGATAGAGAAGATAGAAGAGGAAAAGAAGAAAAGAATAAAAGATATCAACAGATGGAAGACGATAGAGAAGAATGTACGCATCACTCCCCCTATAATTAGGGTAAAAAAAGCCCTAAGTATAGGCAACAACAGGAGCGATGAGACGGAACGACGAATGAACACTCGGCTCGTCCACCCCCCTATACTTAGGACAAAGTACGTCCTAAGCAAGGTAAACACGAGAATGGGTGGACGAGCAATACGGGGGAGGGACAGAGGTAAACAAAGGAGAATGTACAACAGAGGTGGATATACACGGGATCAAGAAGGTTGAAAGCAAACCTTCTTGCGGATACGCTGAGGAATAGATCTGGTGTGGTGCAGGTCGACATCGGGGTCCTCAGATGACGCTAACCTTAGGGTCGAGAGGGTGATGGTCCTCAGTGGCCCTAGGGTGTGAAGGCACAGACGGATCAGTGAAAGAAGTACGACTAGGTCCAGCCTTGGGAGTCTTGCTGCTGTCAAAGTGAAATGGGACGAACTCTTCATCGTCAGAAGAAGTGTAATCCGTATCGTCCTACGAGGTCTCGTCCAGGTCAAAACCAAAAGGAACGAACTCATCAGTGGAAGTAGTCGAACTCTGCTTGTCCTCCATAATCTCAACCGGATCATCTTTCTCATCAAAAGGCCTGAATTCCCGAATAAAAGAAACTAAATCAAATTCGGCCTTTGACTCATTAGTGTCTACGTGAACAGAAGCAGACTCATCAGTGAAAGTAGTCAAATCATGTCAGTCCTGTATAGTCTCTAAATCTGCCCTCCGCTCAATGGTGGCGATCGTGTAGATCCCGCGGATGTCATCAATACAACGCCAAGTCCCAGAAGAAGGAACTCCGAGGTCCATGCTTTCCAAGTCTTCCTCTTTGGAGAGGAATTCTTGGGTCTCAGTGGAATCCAATAAGCAACAAAATTCTCTGATAGTCTCGTCAAGGTCATGGTCCTCGTGGTCAACCAAGATAGGTGTAGTCACATCAGGTACAAGTCTCTGGTCAACTGTGGGTGTGGTGATCAACACTTCGCTTTCGTTAACAGGATGGAAGCGAATCTCTCCTGATCCATAATCAATAATGACCCTCGCAGAGGCGAGGAATGGTCGTCCCAAGATGATTGGAGAGTGCCCCCTTGTGGAGGTCTCCATGGGCAAAATGACAAAGTCAACATGGTATCTCACGCCCTGAATCGAAATGACAGCGTTTTCAAGGATACCCTTCGGCCTCTTAATAGATCCATCAGCAAACTGAACTATCATCCTGGTCTTCTTGAGAGGCCCTAAGTGAATAGACTGTACCAATGAGAAGGGTATAATGCTAATCGAAGCACCTCCGCCGAGGAGAGTGTGATCACAAGTATGGTCAGAGATGGTGCAACTAATGAAAAGTGTGGCAGTGTTCCTCTTCTTAGGAATGGGACGGTGTGTGATGGCGTGGGCAGTGGCCGTGGTCAAGATATGACACTCAGATCTGCTCCTCCGCTTTCTCTTCTTGGGAAGAGGACCAGATAAATCAGTCACGGCCTACTGAAGTGGGGTACGGATGATCTCATGAATAGTGGCCACCACTTCAGGTTCAGTCAACATTTTTTTGAATTTTTAGACCTCCTCCATACAATGAAGGAAGTCGGAATCAACATCTACATGAGGCATGCCAAGAGCAGTCTGTACAGCGACATCCTCGGGGTCAAAGGTGGGATAGGATGTGAATGGATGTGTGGTCAAAGGGTCTGGCAAGTGGGCACTCTCCTCACAGTCCGACTCAATCACGTGTCTCCCGAACTCTTTTTGGATTTTTAAAATTTTCTCATTTTTTGTATTTTGGGCGATTGCAAGATCTCATGATAATCCTCAAGTGAATCCAAATCCTCAAAGAATGGAGCTACATTATGGATCTTATTTATGTTAACTATATCGCTCATCCTCGAGTTCATATGCTCCATCATCTGATTCAAGGTCTCAAGTGTGGAATCATGAAAGGTGACTCCAAAATCTCAGGATCGGGTGCGTCGAATGTGGGTGGTGGGTGTGGACAAAAATCATATTCCGAATCAAGATACTCAAGGAAGAGCAGGTTGTCAAAATGTGAGGGTGTTGGTGGTGGAAATGGTTGGTGAAAGTCAAAGTCTAAATCCTGAAAATAGTGGGTTGGTCGGATATGTACAAAATCAGGAGCGAAGTCCTCTTGGGAAAAAGGAGGTGGACCGGATGGAATGAATGAAGGATCTGCAAAGTCCGGATAAAAGATGCTCCAGTCGACCATCTCGAAACAAGAGGAAAATGATCCAGGAGAGCACGAAGGTCAAGTCAAGAGAAGTGTGAAGAAATGTGCAAATGCGCAGGGATGATCTAGAATACACACAAGTAATCACAAACAAACGCACACAATACAAACCCTCAATTCACCTACTCAACTCAGTAGAGACCGAAAAGTCGGTCTTTTTATCTTGTCTGTTTTAGAGTTAGGTGAGAAGTCCAAAATTGCACAAACACTTAGGAGGCTGAATGGGATTTGGGCACTACCCTTAGTGTGTGCGCGAGCAAGTAAAAGCGAAGACAATGAGGGGATTACTTGCCCCAATACAAGATTTTTCTTTTAGTTGATTTTTAGGGTCAAGTAATATTAGCAGTCCCGATTTTATTGGTTTTCACTTTTTTTTTGAATTTTGTATATTAAATTTTGTATATTACTTTGTTGTCCCTACATGTGTATGTTTATCTTGTAAAAATTGCACTGAAGCCCTCACATGTTTTTGTAATTGTCTTTTAGTATATTAATTTTTAATTTAGTGTTAATGTTTAGGAAAAAATGCACTACCACCTTTGCGTTTAATTTTAGTTGCAATTTTACCCTATCAAGCCAAGTAATTTTGTGTTATTTTATATTTATTAAAAATAGCTGTCGTATTCTAACAATTACCAAAAAATAGGAGTAGGTACCTAAATATGCTTGATCACACTATATAAGTGTTTTTGCATTTTATATCCTTTTCTTATTTTCTAAAAATCAAATATTTCATGGTCAGCCCCTATTTGCCTTAAAAAGCCAAAAATTATAAAATCACTTCGAAAAATTCCCAAAATATGTATTATGATTATTTAAGTATTATTAACCTTTAGACCAAAAATCACTAAAAATTACAAAAGAAACTATTAAAAATTAAAAAGACAAAAAAATCTTTATAAAAATCTGCAAAATTTTAAAAATCTAAAAAGTTATTTTTATTTCTAAATTTTCTTTATATTATTATTATACATTAATTTGGAGAAATTATTTTTTTATTTGATATTTTTTACCTCCATTTTAATTTTGGTATTTAATTAAGTCTTGATTTAGGGTATTTTTGACTTTAAAAATATATAAAGATTAGAAAAATTGCCTAAAAAATCACAAAATCTGTAAAAAATATTTAAAACCCAAAAATATTTTTATTTTGTTTATTTTTAATATTTTTATTAATATTTATATTTACGCTAGCATACGTTGTATATATACTATATATAGCTTTATATATGAATTAAAAGATAAAGAAAATATAAAAATATAAAAATATAAAAAATATAAAAAATTAAACATCAAAATAAAAAAATAAAAAATAAAAATTAAAACCCACATTATTTGATTAATATTTTGCATAGTTATATATACCTATATTATTTATCTATAAATTATATATAGTGCTATACCGTTTGTTCCCTATGCTCGACACCCTACTCTACTTGTCACTATACACATTTTATAGTAGGGTTTATAATAAATTTAGATCCACTTTGTGTATATTGCTTAATATTTAATTGTGGGTTGATTGGTGAATTGGGTTGGGATTGTTGAGCGGTCAACACTTTTACTGTGCCTTCGCCTTGTGTGAGGTATATTTAGACCATCGATAATTCCTCCTCCTTTTCAAATGGTGCCGTTACCGAAGAGCAACATATTGTAGCACATTTTTGTATATACACACACATATATAGCTCTCCATTATTTATTCACATTCTTCTACTATTCATTCTTTGATAATTATTTGACTGTTTTAATCCAAGTTTTTGTTGATCTTTCTTGCGAGGGACTGCATGAGGAGGTCTACCTCTTAGGAGGTGGGTACATGATGAATCCTTTATTCTCACTCTTTTTTCTTTTATTTTAGCTATTTATATTGGAAAATCAACATGTTGATACCTATAAATACAATAACTTAACATTTAGCATGCATCTGTTAATATTGCATAATTATCATGTATTTGTGCAAAAATAAAAGAATAAAGGAAAATAAAAAGGAAGGAGGTATTTAGAATAAATACAGAGTGACTCGAACCCCAAGAGAAGGTCAAGTCTTGACCTGATTGTCAAATAAAATAAGTAGAGAGAGATAGGCCTACTTCGGTATCAACCTTTTTGGTGAGTCTCTTGATCATGACCTTCCATATCTTTTTGAGACGATGATTGACGTGGAGGATTCCCTGACACATCCTTCCTTCTCCATGTTTGATTCTTTGACTCCGTCTATTCACTCCATTCAGACCTTGAGCCGATGATTTTTTGTGCTACCGGAGCCCGATTTCATCTTCTCATATCTTTACCCTGTAGCAGACCCCCGCCTGATTATTTATTTGGGTGTCATCATCTACACTGTTGAGTCTATTGTTGTTCTCCAACTGAGATGACAACGACAATACGATATTCGCCTGATAGATGTTGTCCTAAATCTCAATATTGCGTTGTCTTAGACTTTGCGCCCAACTAGGGGTGTAAACTCCAGTGCTTGTTTAGAGGCACCTCAACATTCTTACTTGTATAGATCCATTCTGTCCATGTCATTCATTCTTTCTATCTAGATACCCCATCTTCACATCATGATTATGCTACACTTAGGGTGCACTTTACCCTAAGTATAGGGGGTGTTAGACTTGTGATTATCCATTTGATTCTATTACCTTATTTTACAGCCTATATTAGGGATATTTTACCCTAAGTATAGGAGAGGTAATACCTGTACATCCTATCACTCGGCAGTCCCCTTGTGTACAGTCCTCTATACTCGGGATTACTCATACCTAAGTATAGGGGATCACCGACTTCTATTGATTTTATTCTTTGATTCATTATTGCGTAGCATTCTTTTCACTTTTTTATACTTACCACGAGTTATGTCTTCCTTTGCCGCTCTCTGATCACTATGAGGACATAGTTTGAGCTAAGTACATGGGGTGTTGTATATATTGTATATATACTTTAGCCATAACTTGTACTTTCATATTTTTATATAGAGGAAAGGGAGCCTAACTTGTGAAGTAGGTAACCTTACCTTCTTCACATCCAATTTTTACAATTTTTTTTATTTTTTTGAAAAATGCCACCATGGATTATCATAATTATATCCCTCTAATATGTCATTCAAATTTCATCAGAAACGGAGATTCCTACGGCCTTCATCCAGAACATGTAAAATACAGTAAATCTGTGACTGTTAAAAAATGATTGTCTAGATGGAGGTCGTAGGAGTCTCTATTTCTGACGAAATTTGAATGACATATTAGAGGGATATAATTATGAAAACCCATGGTGATATTTTTGAAAAAAAATTGCAAAAAATAAAATGTGAAGTAGGTAAGTTACCTACTTCACAAAGTAGGCTCCCTTTCCTCTTTTATATAACATGGCTAAAATACCATACATATAAAATTCAGTAAAACCAACTAATAAAAAGATGCAGATATTTCCACAAAATTTTTTGTACATACTGATTAATAAGTCAGGTTAAAATATTTTGAAAAATATTTTGAAAGTAGTTTGAAAATCTACTTGAAGAATATTTTGAAAACTATTTGAAAAATATTTTGAAAAACATTTTCAAACTTTGTAAAAATATTTTGGCTTGTAATTTTTTTCTTTGTGTGAAATGAAATCACTTTTTATAAAACTATTTGCAAATATTTCGAAAATGGTTGAAAATTATTTTGAATATATATATGTATATATATACACACACACACACACACAATGTTTGCAAAATAGTTTTCAAATATTTGTAAAATTGTTTGAAAATTATTTTGGACTATAGTTTTCAAAATTATTTGTAAAATTATTTTCAAATAAGTTTGTGGAATATATGCATCACACAAAAAAATTTATTGTATATACTTGTATATATTACTAATCCTTTTTTTGTAAAAAAATCCCTAAAAAAATGCAAAAACCAAAACTCTATAAAATTTGCATAATTTAAATTAAAAAAAATCTATTTTTTACATGTGGATCATTTATTTGTCTTTCTTTCCAAAAATACATAAAAAGTTCAAAATTAGAAAATTGTTTCCAAAAAAATTCGCTTTCTTGCAATGCACATATTTCTTACATTTGCATGTGCATTTTTCTTGATAATATTGACATTTAAACTAAGTCTGGAATAAAATTGAAGAATGGAGCTTAGTTGGACCTTAATCCACTTAATTTTAGAGGAACCTTATAAGAACTGGAGTTAAGGATTTTCATGTCCTAGTGACTTAATTGTTTGAGTCCATAAGACTATGTTCACATGTCTACTTTATTAATCTAAGTAGAATATTTAACAATGCATGCATGATTCTTTCATACCATGGCTTATCTTGGACAATCACTCTACACGTAACTCTTCATGGAGGAGGTGGTGAGGGGGCAGAATCTTTTGTCTTGGGGTAGCATACGAGGGTAGTACATCTAGGCAGAACCTCTCATCCTCCTCTAGGGAGGGAAATGCGTCTCAACCTGGTCTGGCGATGTTGAGGTTTAAAGACAAGATATTGTGGAGTTGCAATAATGCTTCAAAAGAGGGATAGTCTACTAGCTCAAGGGGAAAAACTCCTTATGTACATGCTACATCTTGTATATATTTTCAAAAAAAATAGAAAATAAAAAATGCAGAATCTCCAAAAGTGGACATGCCTGATTGAAAAGTAAAATGCCTGCTGGAGTGTATATACATGAAAAAAGGGAATAAGAGCTTCAAAGTCAAAATTTTGTAAGCTTGCAGCGGATGACTTAGCTATACTGGTCATGCATCCAAGGATAGGTAGCTACACTGGTTACCATCCATTCTCTTCTCCGTCCCCTCTTCTTGAGCAGGTTGTACTTGAACTTAGAATGGAATATCCCCGCTCCTCGAACAAAGAGTAGCTAGACAGGGGGACTAGAGTTACCTTGTTGAGATAGGTTCTTTCTTTGTTAATTTTGAGATGAGGAGGTATATTTCACTTACACCGTACAAGTAAAGATTCATAGTCATAAGAATTTGTGTATGTAGACTTGTTCTGACCTGACTGTTAAGGAGACTTGAATAGGACTCTTGTGGATCATAGAGGCTGTTAGGTTTTAAATCCATTTCCCATTAAAGTTGCGCTACACTAATAATCCAAAGGTCTGCCCGAGATCTATACTCCAATTTATAAAGATAAGTTTAAAAGTCAATATTATTCTAATTTCTTTCTTTTTTCTTTTCTTTCTTTTTGTTTTCACTTATTTTCCAAATAAGTGTTTGCTAAGGGACTAGCAAAGGTAAAGTATAGGGAAATGATGAATCCACGATTCATCGCCTTTATTCTTTTATTTTAGCTTTATTTCCTTAGTCAAATACCTATAAATTCCCACTATTTTCATGAAATTACCATTTTGCATGCATTTTATAAATATACATTTTTAACACCTTTTATATTCAAATAAGAGAACAAAGAAGAAGAAAAAGGAAAGAAAAGAAAAATATAAAGGATGTATTTATGAAATAAATGCAGACTGACTCGAACCCTGAGAGAAGGTCAATACTTGACCTGAACGACCTGGAATAAAGTAGGGGGAGATAGGTCTTCGATTAGAAAATCCAAAAAAATCATTTGTAAATATTTTCCTTGTTTAGTTATACAAAACTTACACTATTTTATTTTTATATAAATTGACTTCAAATTAAATATTTCTATAAACAGGAATTGTAAATAAAAAATATTTTGTAAATAATAAAAATAATTACAAAATAAAATAATGTACAAATTAAAAGTAACCATACTCAGAAAAATCCAAAAAGCGATAATTGAAAGACCAATTCCAGCTCCAAATGGATTCAAATTGAATCAAACTCATTTCCATTGAACTTTAAATTAAATTATCTTTAAAATAGCTATGGTTTCATAATTTTTGGAATTACAATTGAAAGTCAGTTTTCTAGGGTGGTTTTTGCAATTTCACCATTTATTCATTGTATATATTTATTTATACTTATTTTTATACATAATGTATATAATTATAAATATTTTTCTTCATTATTAAAAATAAAAATAAAATTTTAAAAATTATTTAAAAATGATTTCTTTATTTGTACACGTGTATATTGTAATATATGTATATATTATTTGTATATTACTAATTTCCTTATATAAAAAATCACTAAAAAATAATATATAACATTAATTAATTAAATTAATATAATTACAAATTTTAATTAATTTATTTATTTGATTTGAAAACCTACCATGTATATAAGATTTGATTTTATACCTTAAATAACCACCATTATGGTGGCGAATTAAATTTTGTAAATTAAATATTAGTTATTTTATTTTATTATAAATTTGATTTTTAATTAATTAATTGATTATATTTATTTAATTAACCACTAGATACATTCCTTCTTGAATTATTTTCCTTTTTGATTTTTATTCTTCTTTTTATTGAGCTCCTCCTCCCTCATTACCTCTTGATCAATCTTTGGTGGAGAGGAGCCCGATCTCCAACAGCTTCTTGTCGTAGAAGGATGCCTACCTTCGAGCCGTCCGGTGACAACGAGTCAGTCCTCTTTGAGGCCATCACTACGTATCTGATCCCAAGGTGAGATCCACTTTATTTTCTGCCATCTTTCTAGATTATTTTTAGATTTAATTTCATAGTCATTTCATTGTTAACTTTTTAATTGTACCTAATTTTCCATCCCGATTTGATCATACCCCGAATCCGATTTTTCATCTCACATCGAGATCCATACATTTCACTTTCTATCTCTCACAAGCTCTCACATCCGATCATGCATGGTGGTCGAATCCTTGGATCTATCTTCCATTTCACCGGATCCACATCCACTCACGTTCTTCCATGTTTGAATTTTCTTGGATCGAACCGTCGTGCTCGTATCCTCATTTGTATATAAATAATAATAATAAACTAAAAAATACATTTCAATTTTTTCTCTAGCATTTGTTTTACATGACAAAATCAAAAATTTTAATAAAAAAATAAATACAAAATTTTTTAAACATCTTCTGTAGGTTATAAAAAAATAAAAATATTTTTGGGGGCATCACTGTAGCTGCTCCCCTCTCCCGCCGCGGTTTTAGTAGGCGCCGCCCACCTCATCAACATCGCGCCCGCTCTCCCCCCGCCATCATCTGCCAGCCCCTCTGGGGAGGAGGAGCATCGTTGCCACCGTGACCTCCGTTGCGGCCCACCACTTCTGTCGCCTAACCACCAATGCCAGCTCCCCCGCGCGAGGAACTTCACTCCGCCATCACTCCAGAACCGTCGATCACGCAAGCCACCAATCCGTAGAGCCCGCGCAAGCGTGCATCATCTTCATCGCCTTCGCCGATCCCAAGAGAGTCCCACCTTCCTGATTCGCCATCTCATCCTTCCTGCTGCCGACCGCCATCGCAACCGCGACCCACCGCCCTTCATAGTTGCGGAGGCACCGCCCCATCACGCCACCCACATGCGCACATTCTGGAACCCTCAGCCATCGCGCATCACGACTCCTCCATCTGAGGCGGATCACCTCCACTGATCACACGATCTCCGCACCCCATCTGCACATTCGTGCGAAAGAGCTCACCTCCATCATAAGCACCGTCACCACCTGACTTGGGAGAGGAAGAAGAGGGGACGAAACGCTCCCCATTGCTCCACTTTTTGATCTTGAAGAACGAAGGAAGGAAAACCAGGAACCCTAGCATCTTTAAAAAAACGGGTAAATTGCAAATAAAGTCCTCTAAGTTTCTGATTTCGCAATAAAGTCCGTGCTCTCCAAACAGTCACGTGCTCGATACGCTTTTCACTAGATAAATTGGACTTATGCCACGCTTTATTTCTTGTTAAATTTTGATGCTAAAATAATTAAAACTTGCATTCTAGTCCTATATTTCCAGACTTTTAATTGCATGCTTGTTCTTGTTGAATAAATGTTTTTAATGGTCAAATAATTATGCAAAAAATGTTTTATATTCATGCTGATGTCTTTTCATAGTATATTTTTTTTGTAATTTTATAATCATTTAATATTTAAAAAAAATTCAAAAACAATGTCATTTTCTCTACCTGAAATTTGAAAAATCATTAAATCAAATATTGTCTGAAAAATTCCAAAAAATTAGATTAGGTGTATTTCATTGTATTTTATTTTCTGTCTAATTTTCATGCACTAATTATTTTCAAAACCCAAAAATGCAAAATATCTAAAATATTAGAAAAATCATCAAAAATCTAGAAAAATCCAAAAATTTTGATCTCAGTCCCCCTATGTAGATATTTGTTTATATTTTAGCATAAAAATAATTTCCAGGGCTTTGGACATTAAATTAATTTTAAGTTGCAAAATACTCTTAACTGTGTACTATTTTATATTTGAACACTGTTCGATTTTCAGAAAAATAGAAAAAATCAGAAAAACTTGGAAAAATTATCAAAACCATTTTAAAAATTATAAAACACAAAAATATTTTCTTTGAATTTTTTGAGCATTTCTGATTATTTTGAAAAAAATAAAAAGATTGCAATGTGTATATTTCTTCCCTTGTGCATATTGTACCTTATTTAAAAATTAAAAATTTTAAAAAATCGAAAACCACTAAAAATCCTTTTTTTTCGAAATTTGACTACTGAGTTCTTTAATCGTGCTCCTTGTGTTCGACCCTGGTCGCTATACCAAGTAAATTAAAATAGCGATGACCGCTTACATTACATATTCTTGATTTATTTTTCTCGAGTGGTTTATTCTTCTCGTTGAGAGATTGATTGCGGTCACAACGACCATTGATATATTTTGATACTTAACCCTAGTTGATCGGACACTCACCATGCTCTTGCAAATGGGGTCATTGAAGTTCTATGGCTAAAAATTATGTTAAATGACTTGGGCTCAAGGTGAGTATGCTGATGAAGATGTTTTGTGATAATAAAGTTACAATAAACTTGGCAAATATTCATGCAATGCATGATAGAACAAAGCATGCGGAGATAGGCAGACATTTCATCCGAGATTGATGCTGGTCTATTGTACCTTCCTTACTTGAAATCCATCGATCAGGTTGCTGATCTTTTCAAAAAAGGGTTGCCTACCATGTAATTTGAGATGAATGTAGGAAAGTTGGGCATGGCGTACATGTATGCCCAACTTGAGGGGGAGTGGTGAGTGGTTTAATGGGTAAATAGATCTTGGGATGAAGGACCATTTACCCATCATTTATATATTGTACACATCCCCTAATTGTTTAAAAGTAACATAGTGAAGAGAGATCCCTAATCTCCAGTGAGGGAGATTAGGGTTTGTATGTGCTCCTGTGTTTTTTCCCTCATCGTAGGATTTTCCACGTAAATCTTGGTGTTGATCTTCTTGTTCTTCGTTTCCAAGCAAGTGAGTGTCGTCCCTTCTTTTCAAGTCAAAGGAGCGGTGACAGATGCTCTAGGTACGTAGGGGATGCTCTAGGTATGCAGAGGCTGCAGGTCGGGGGTGGCGACTGGCGGTGGTGTCAACTCCAGGCACGCAGGGACTGCTGCGGGAACAAGTGCACGTGGAAGGGGCTGCTATCGGGGATTGCAGGGGCTCTGGGTGCAGGTGCACCGCGAGCGGGACTGATTGTCGGTGCTGTTGTCTGCGGTTGCAGAGGATGGGCTGCACATGCACCATGCATGTGGAAGGGGCTGACTGCAGGTGCGTGCAGGGCTAGCTGCACAGGTACGTGCAGGGCTGGCTGCAGGTGCACTGCCCTCAAGGAGCGGATTGGCTGCACAGGCGGAGCAAGCGCACGCTAAGGCTGGCGCACCTCTCAAAGAGGAATCAAGAACGATGAAAACACACCTTCAATTAGGCTATGACACCATGTTGAAGAGAAGGATCGAAGAATAAGAAGATTGACACCAATATTTATGTGGAAAATCCTACGATGAGAGAAAAACCACTGGAGCTCACACAAACCCTAATCTCCCTCAGTAGATAATAGGGATCTCTCTTCACTATGTTACTTTGAAATAATAAAGGAGGAGTACAATGTATAAATTATGGGTAAATGGTCGCTCATCCCAAGATGCATTTACCCATTAAACCACCCAACAATTTCATTTTTAATTTTGAAGAAAAAAGTCAATATCTTCTGATCTCAGATGTTCTATAATTTTTAATAGTGTCCTGAGTTGCTCTCTCGAATTATTCAATTTACTTTGTATAATCTTCTCTAAATCTAACTGGTATGGTTCTATCCTCATCCTCATTGGAGATCATGTAAAGCGAGATTCTACGAAGCTATCATGCAACATTTTGGTGAAGGAATTCTGCATTTTGTTGAAGGAATTTTGGAGGGTGTAGGAGGTATTGCCTCAACACCACCAACAAGAAATGTAACCCTTACAGAGAAAATAGGAGAGAGAGAGAGAGAGAGAAGAGAGAGAGAGAGAGAGAGAGTGCAAGGGAACATAGAGAGTTATACTCGTTCTTTTTAAAGTGATCTTTCTTCTTCGGTGGTCGCGAGAGATGACCGACCACCATTATATCTGGTTGTTCTTTCTTTCACGTGCTTCTGTAGTGGTGATCTATTATGCATCCACATCTGTATCCGCTTCCGTATCTGGGGAGGTTCGTATCCCCAACATCTGGTATCTGAGAGGAGACGATACCAACATCTTGTGTTCTCAACAAGTGGTATCAAAGCTAGATTCAACCTTGTTGAAGGGACACAATACGACAGATCAGAGCCAAGTTCAACATTTTTGAAGGGACACGATGCGATGGATCAGAGCGAAGGTCGACATCGACGAGATGACGTGACACAACAAATGCACAATCCTCATAGTACATGATATGGTGGTCTTTGGAAAAATCAATTAGAAGCGTCGAAGAATTCTGCTAGTGGTGGCTGACAGGAGATCGTGCAAGGTGGCATGATGAAGACACCCAACGATGGGTGTGTCACCCAGAGGTGAGTTCCTTCTAACAAGACTTGCAAATGACTAGGATTGGGAATCCTAATGGGATTGGACTCCTAATCCTAATATTAATTGAGTTGTATTCTATTTATAATCCTATTGGGAATAGGACTATGGGGTTGTCTTTGAGCTATATAAAGAGGGGGATGGAGCCATTGCCTCATCACCACCATCACAAGAACAATGTAACCCCTAGAGAAGGGGGCAGAGGGAGAGAGAAGAAAGATACGAGAGAGCGAGGGAACAAAGAGAGAGAGAGAGAGTTGTACTCGCTCTATATAGTGATCTTTCTTCTCCGGTGATCGACCACCGTTATATATACTTGTTCATTCTTCATGTGCTTCCGTGTTTGTGGTTGATTGTGTATCTACATCTGCTTCTATATCCGAGGGGCCCGTATCCAACAACCACTATCCGAGAGGAAATGAATCGGTGGTGGTCGTGTTCCCGTCAACTGATATCAAAGTAGAGTTGGTGTCGCTTCCGCTCCCAACATAAAAGAGAATAAGGTCCACTTACCTCGGGTAAAGGAACTTTATATCAATTTACATTATTTATCTCTTCGTTATCCCTCAAACCAACGAAACTTTTCCTCGTTGAAATGACTCGTTAATCCTCTCTTGCTTGACGACCATTATCAGGAAGTAGAGATCGGTGATTATTAAACATGATAATAGTGCCATGTATAACCAAAGCGGTGTTTTTTTGGTAATCTTGTCTAACAGTATCAAAAGCCATAAAGGACAAGCAGTACCAGTCATATGTTTCCTCAATGCAAATCATTCACAATTCTATTATAAGATTCTTTATGAAGAAGCTCATCCATTATAATCTCATCTTTTGCTCTTTCAATACTTCTCCTGGGATATGAAAGTAGCCAGCTACGAGCACGGGGTCTCGTAACATCTTTAACATTGTTCCAATATTTAATAGTCATAAACTATGAGAGTGTGTTGTGAGAGTATGATAATACTATTTGAGAACCTCGGCTTAAGAGCATGCATTGAAAAGTTATGAAATGGTACTTTTTGACATCTTGTGCATTCCTTGTGAACCTAACTTCTTGCAAAAAGAACTGAAAATTATTGCATTTTGTGGTGCATAGAATTTACTTCAGAAAATGTATAATTGATTTTTTAGGGCAACAATTACAATAGCTTAAAAATATAAAAGGGATATTTACACTCATAATCCCGAGTAGTTTCGTAATTACCCTAGGACCCTCGATAAATCGTAATTACATGAGTAACTCCGAATAATCCTTAACTCTTACATGATATAACTCTCTGTTATGTTCCATTCGGTATGGCCGTTATATTTGACGGTTTCCATGAGAAATAGACAAAATTACCCCTAATGCTCATTCTTATTTTCAAATCATGCCATCTCATTATAGTATTAACACAACCAACATGAGGCAGGAGCTGCAGGTCGACGAGCTTGCATCACTATAGTGAAGGGACAGGTCGTATGCACCCTTCGAAACGGAGCTGGGGTGGAGGCGAGGAAGCCACCTGCGAAGGCATGGAGGAGGAGCCGCCCATGTCCACCCCAGGTTGGCCCCGACCTCACCGCCCCTCTCGCACAACACCTCCGACCCCCGCTCACCGACCCGAGCTCCCCGCCTACCGACCCAGACGTGGAGGAGTAGCCGCCCACCCATGTCTCTGACCCCCGCCCACCAACCCGAGCTCCCTCGACCCTCTGCCCACCTCTAGCCTAGGCGACCCGAGCTCGCCCGACCCTCCGCCCACCCTCTAGCCCAGTTCTCCCGATAGGAGATGAGCAGATGAAGTGAAGCCATTCCCCCTGTCGATCTCGCTGTTCACGTGAGCTCTTAAAGCCGGTGGGATGAGGCGAGAGGTAGAGAGGCTAGGGCTTGCAGGCGGTGGGACGGGGCGGGGGCTTTGCACGGTAGGCAACGGGGAGGGAGGGGGTGTTCGATGGGTGTTGGGGAGGATGGATGGGTGGGGGTATGCAGGAGCTCCTGCATGTGGCCGGGGAGGCCGGGGGGCTTCGGGAGGCAAAGGCCGGGGGGAGGGGGCTGGAGGAGGAAGAGGAGGGATGGTGGTCAGCAAGGTGGGTGGGGAGGGTGAGTGGAGGAACTGGAGAAGGAAGTTTGGGGAGGGGGTCGGGAGGAAGAAGAGGGGTATTTTCCTTTTTTTTGCTTTTAATTATAGTCGTTGGATACAAGATTGGTTAGATTAACTTTAGATCGGGTTGAGTTAACTGACTAAAATAACAAAAGGTTATGGATGTAGGACGGAGCACTTATTCGGGGTTACTCATGTAATTATGATTTATCGAAGATTCCTAGGGTAATTACAAAATTACTCAGGGTTATGAGTGTAAATATCTCAATATAAAATTACCTTCTAATTATCAGATGAATATGCTTTATTTATTGATATACTGAGAATTTTTAGGTATTGTTTAGTCATTTTTAAAAATTTTAAAACTCATTTCCGATCATGTGCTTGTTTAACTCTTATGTAATTATCTCTATTGCCAAAAGTTGGAATAAAATAGGTTAAATGCCTTTCATACTTTAAAGTCACATATATTTTACAACGAATCCTTATTATAGATATACTACAAATAAAAAACTAAGTAATACCAAAAATTCTAAACTATTCATATTTTATTCAAAATTTTAAAAAATAGCATTTCTTCCTTATATATAGAGAGAGTAAAAGGAAGCTCTTGTGTAACAGCCAACTTGGTTATTACACGGAGCAATTCCCTCCCCCCTCTTTTTTATTTTTTTCCAAAAATTCCACCATGTATATTCATATATATATATATATAAATATAAAATCCCTCCTACATATCATTCAAATTTCATGAGAAATGACGACTCATATGCCCTCCATCTAGACCGGGTAAATTTTAACGGTATGAAATTTGCTGTAATCTACATGTTCTAGATGAAGGGCATAGGAGTCTCCGTTTCCCACGAAATTTGAATGACATGTAGGAGGTATATAGATGAATATACATGGTGGAATTTTTGAAAAAAAATAAAAAGGTGGGGAAAGTGCTCCGTGTAATAGCCAACTTGGTTGTTACACAGAACAACTTCCCTAGCCTTATATATAGATAGATAGATAGATAGAGAGAGAGAGAGAGAGAGAGATGAGTGATCCTATGAGAGCAAAAAGTTGTGAGAGCATGAGAGGAATGATTCTGGACCACATGATTCTGTTTTCTCTCTTCTGGGTGAATCATGTGGTCCAGAATCACCCCTCTCGTGCTCTCACAAATTTTTGCTCTCACAAGATCACTCATATATATATATATACATACATACATATATATATATAAATATATATGAGGAAAGAGAGCCTACTCTCTGAAATAGGTAACTTACCTACTTCACATTTCATTTTTTGCAAATTTTTTTATTTTTTTCAAAAATTCCACCATGGGTTTTCATAATTATATCCCTCTAATATGTCATTCAAATTTCGTCAGAAACAGAGACTCCTACGGCCTCCATCCAGACAGTCATTTTTTAACGGTAACAGATTTGCTGCATTTTATACGTTATGGATGAAGGCCGTAGGAGTCTCCGTTTCTGATGAAATTTGAATGACATATTAGAGGTATATAATTATGAAAATCCACGGTGGCATTTTTCAAAAAAATAAAAAATTTTGCAAAAATTTGCTGTGAAGTAGGTAAGGTTACCTACTTCAGAGAGTAGGCTCCCTTTCCTCATACATACACACACACACACACACACACACACACACACACACACACACACACACACACACACACACACACACACACACACACACACACACACATATATAGGGTACAATGGGGCTGCTCCCAGGGAGTAGCCAACTTGGCTACTCCCACCCCTATTTTCCCCTCATTTTTTTATTTTTTTGGAAAATAAAAATTTGTATATTCATCATTATATCCCTCTCACATTCTATTAAAATTTCGTCAGAAACAGAGACTCCTAAGCCCTCCATCCAGACGTCATTTTTTTAACGGTCGCAGGATTTTTTAAATCGACCATGTTTGGATGGAGGCCGTAGGAGTCTCTGTTTCTGACGAAATTTTAATAGAATGTGAGAGGGATATAATTATGAATATACAAATTTTTATTTTCCAAAAAAATAAAAAAATGAGGGAAAAATAGGGGTGGGAGTAGCCAAGTTGGCTACTCCCTGGGGGCAGCCCCATTTACCTCATATATATATATATATATATATGGAAAAAATGGGGCTGCCCCCGCCCCATTTTTCGGCGTTTTTTTATTTTTTTTTTAAAAATAAAACCATGTATATTCATCCATATATCCCTCCTACATGCCATTCGAATTTCTCAGAAATAGAGACTCCTACGGCCTCCATCTCGATGGTATCGATTTAAAAAAATCCTGTTACCGTTAAAAAATTACTGTCCGGATGGAGGCCGTAGGAGTCTCTGTTTCTTACGAAATTCGAATGGTATATAGGAGG